>JAPMOQ010020864.1:467113-496562 GCA_026543055.1 Argiope trifasciata
AAAGAGCGGGGGTTGCGAGATTTCGTGGCGCGAAAGTTAGGATAGAGGGAAATACGAGATTTGGTGTTGTATTCGCCATCTGATACAGTCCCAAAATTACGAGGTACATCCCAAAATAAACTATTATTTCTTTCAAATAGGACGTTAATACAACTAAACTAAACTGTTAAACTACAATAATAACGAAATGTCATATTGGTGAATGATTAATGCTAGAATGCTATTAATACATGTTTCATGCTTCCGAGTTCTTTTTAATACGTTACGAAGCAACAAACGTTCAAGTACGGGACACAAAATCTGAGCTCTTATAGAGATCATGGTCTTAAAAATCAGTAATTTTAACGTAAGAGAAGAAGAATCCTACCTTTATTAAAGAATATGTAAGGAAATGTAGTTTTGGGGGAATACGCTTACTGGTTTAACTAACATAGTACAAATAAACTTTTGAAAGCAATTTTATTTTCATTTATTTACAATTACAACATGTTTCGATCAAATCGAAAGATCAGACAGAAAGATATTTTAGACCGCGCCAATTATAACCGCAGCCTGACGACAACAATACCTGAACCGATATGCCCTTTCCATTTCCGCTTACACGTCATGTTGATTCTTCAATAAATCGGATTTCAAACCTGGAAACACCCGATTCTGAAACTGATATGTCACGTTGATCTAAGTATTAAGCATATTTTAATTGAATGCCCTATGTACCATTTTTATCATGTCAACATTTTCAATAAATCATCCGTAAGTTTAACTGACTTGGTGGGTGAGAAATGTCACCCAAATATTTTTATCTTTTTAGAAGCGATTCATCTTTTTACTTGCATCTAGCTGTTTTCAACCTTTTAATGCCTTTTAGATCTACATTATGGAGTTGTATCATTAACTCGCAATTTAATTTGTTTCAAAATTATTTTTTTCTGTGAATCAGAAATTTAAAAGTTTTATTAGCTGATTGCTACACCGCTTATATTGCTTACAATTTTTTAATAGGTATTAATTTATTATTCATCGTTTGGGTTCATATTAATGTAGTCTTAATTTAAACCATACGACTGGCGCAGTACGGCCACAAATGGTTCCTGTGCCAATAAACCCTTCCCTACCTACCTGAAACTGATTAATAAGACAGCAAAGCCCTAAGAATTTTCAATGAGGTTCTACCCAAAAAGTAACCACATACTAAATTTATTAATTCTAAGTTAAGTTTTAATTATTTTTTAATTACATATTACTAAAACAACAAAAAATGTCCCAACTCCAAAAGTGTGCAATACAAGCCGAAATAATGCTGCAGAAAATCCTGAAATGAAAATATAGTGAACAAGGAATTTTTTCTCTAATGGCTTGTAATAGATATGTGGAAAAATATATTGATTCATAATAAATGTGGAAAACAAGCACTTGCAGTAGCAAGAAATTCATTATTGAGCATGCTAAAATAGTCCGCTTTATTTGTTGTTTTTTTATGGCATTTGCCGTCGATCAAGCCTGCTATTACGAATACAGCGATTTAAGCCGATAGGGTGCTTCTCTTGTTTTATTAGTGCCATCTAGGGTCAAGAGTACGACTCGAATACTTCATGCTTCACCTATTCACTTGCACTACCCTTTTTACTGGAGGGCACATTCACACATCTCACAGATAGAACAGAGGAAGAAAACCCATGCCCAAACCGGGACTATAACCCAAGACGTCTAAATCACAGGGAAGACACGCTACCCCTATGCCAGGATGTCGGCAATTCGCTGTAATTCACAGTTACACAAAGTATCCAATGCTTTATAGAAATTTAAAAAAAGATTTATATCTTCTGAGTGAATTAATCTTCGACCTAAGCTTGCCCTCCAGTAAACTGTGCCTTTCAAAAAATCTTAGGCAACGGATTATGAAAAAGATTTTTATTTCTGTGTTAATTTTACGAAGTATTGTAACGAAATCTGTGACAAAAACTAAATCAACGTGTATCTTTCAACATCTTTCCATCGCAAGTAATTCATTATTGTAAATTCTTCTTAATTGTAAAAAATTAAAACTGCTTAATTTTCAGATCGTACTCCATTTTTATAAAAAAAATTTGTTGCGCATTTCTTAGTTCGCATTTGTACTATTGTATTTGTATTTGTTCGCATTTAGATAGGGTAATATGTCTCTTATCAACCAAAGATATTTGAGATTAGAATGTCTTTATTTTGGGTATATTTTTAGCAGAAAAAGACATTCCTCCTACTTTTTATTTAAATCTTGCGGTTTATTTACATATTTTTTGTAGTTATTCTTCCATTACTTGGTGCAAAAATTCAAAAAACATGAGTATTTTATAATTTCTTAAAAGATTTTTTTAAATAAAAATTAACGTTGAGTGTTGTCATATACATTTATCCATGAGAACGTAAGTCAGCTATAATTTTTTTCTGATTTGTGTAGTTTCAGATTCTTAAAAAAATCCAACAAATTCGAATATTTGTTTTTTTTTTTTCAATGAAAATTCAAATGTAATAAAAATGACGAATTCTGAAAAATCATTTATATTCTGTATCTTTTATAAATGCTCCAAATCTACTAAAATTTAATTCCAAGCCTTCATTATTATTTTAATGCCGTTATCAAAGCCTTTGTTTTGCATTCTTAGTGCTACTTACTTTAATTTCTTATTCTTATATTATTAATGTAAATTCTGAATATTACTTTTATTTCTTAATATTCTTATATTCTTAAATGTGAATTCTATTCATTACTTTTAATTCTTAATATTCTTGCATTATTAATCTTAATTCTGTGTCTTACTTTTATTTCTCAATATTTATTTCTTAACATATTTAAATTCTTAATGATAATTCTGCTTATTATTTTTATTTCTTAATATTCTTATATTCTCAATCTTAATTCTATATATTACTTATATTTCTTTTTATTCTTATATTTTTAATGCTATTTTTGTAAATTACTTTTATTTTTAATAATTCTTAAATTTTTACTGTCGAATTCTATGTATTACTTTTATTTCTTTTCTTCTTTTTGTTTCTCACTGAGTTTTAATTCTTGTTACCAAGAATATTCTGTTCAGAATTGGGAACAATTTTCACATCCGTTTTGTTTTAATTTTAATTGACATGAATGGCAACAGTCTTTTATTGGACATTCTTCGCCGTGCAAAGTTGCAGGTTTATGTTTGCTCTTAATATAATAAAATCTTTATGAAAATAAAATATGTTTTTTGTAAGAAACATTCTTATAGTTTAAAAAGATTTGTTTTATTGCAAGATGTAAAAGAAACTTCCTCTTCTAAGTTGTTAATTGAAATTGAACATTATTCTCTCCTTCGTTATGCATCAATGATGAAATAAATTGTTTATCTACGTCTAAAATTTGTTACCTACGCATTCAAAGCTTCCGATTTTTTTTCTTCTAAAAATCCTGTTCCCGTTTAAATTCTTTCAAATCGTTTGGTCTGAGTTTAAATCATCGAACGCTGTGATTCCACCTGCGCTTTTCGTTTCCATAAACAAATTTCGGAAAGCGCTTCATTCATTGTCAAAAGACAAAGACATCAATTTCCATTAGGGACTGTTTAGATCTTTATTGCTGCATCAAAACAGATTTTATCGCATCTATTTTAGAATTAAACAGCTCGATGCCGTAAGAACTATGGTAGGACAGTAAATGTGGGACGAGAAACAATTCTGGCAGACAGCATGATAAAACTACCTGCATTAAAGCTTGTTATGTAAACGTTCGATGGAATAAAAAGAATAAAGCTTTAAGAATCTGTGGGAAGTATTTCACGAGTCATTGGCTATGATATTCCATCAGGCAAAATCTGAACACTTAAGTGTATAATATAAAGTGATAGACAGTAGTAATGCATAAAGTGATGGGTATAATTTATTGATAATAGTTATGTTTTGAGTGATGCAGTTATTTGTGTTTTAATCTATAATTTTATTTTGGAATTTTTACTGTAAGTCAATAAAATCAAATAACTTATAAATAATAAATAGGTATTTGGTCCTGGATTCAGGTCATTTAGCAAACTTTCTTCAGGAGATAAAATATAATACTTTTGTCAAATAATTTCCTGCAGAATATATGTTGTAAAATTTACTAAAATAACTAATAGCATTGTAATGAATATTCTTCTACATAAAGTTTGGATAAAAACACATTGAAACATATTTTTGAATAAATAAACTCATTCAAAAATACATTAATTCATACTTAAACATATTAAATTTTAAAAATATATATGTTATAAAATTTACCAAAATACACTGAATTGGATAAAAAATTGGGTAAAAGCACATTGAAACATGTTTTTAAAAATATATATGTTTTAATGAATATATGTGAATCATAAGAAAAGAATGAATATTGTGGATCGTATAAGCAACGTAAGACAAATTATTATGTCGATCATAATCAATAAAGAATTTCGGGCAGCTACTTATTATTTACTGCCATTGGCAATCAGTTGTTTCACTGAGTATATTGATAAAATAGTTATTTAAATTAAACCTCATATTTCTAACTTTTATTTCATTCATAATTCCTTCAAAAAAGTATCCTTAAAAATTGTTATAGATGCTAGAGGTTTGCTATTTTAATAGTCTTTCTTTTCAGTTTCTTGCGTCAATATTTTTCTTATTTTTAGTAGAGCCAAATTTCATATTATTATTAATTTGCGGGTAATCCATTTTTTAATTGCACGATATTTTTCGCTGTAAATGTAGTTTCACTTTTCTCCTGATCCCTGTGATTTGTTGAGATAATATTTGGAATATATCTTCAGCTTTCAACAACAGATTCTCGAATTTGCATGCAGCAATTAAATGAAGAATAGACTTTCTATAATCCAAAACATATGAGACAGGATATAATTATAGACAGCACCCGGATTGACAGAATCATATAGACATCACTGAATTATGTATAATGATAAATATCAAAACGTGATGATATAGAGGCAGTATTATGTTTAGATGAAAAATACAATGATAAGTGTTCGGAAAACGTACATTGAACACTTAAAATGTGCACTGAAAAAGTGAAGATTTCAATTTTTAAAAGTAAACAATGACTTAGCATTAAATAACATGTTCCAAGAAATGAGTAAGAGTTAGTTTATTTACATTAATGCCCTGTTGTAAAGCAGCCATAGGGCTATTTTGAGAGGCACTAGGGCTTTTATTCGTCATTTTGGACCGTGATCAGATGAGGGGGCTGACACCTGGACTGGCACCCCCTCTCCACATCACACCAGTGGGAGGACGTTTGGCCCTGACAGATTTAACTGCAACAGTATCCTTTATAAGACGGTTCTTCGGTAGAATCGGGTATCGAACCTAAAACCCTATGGCTCACGCCCCAGGTTAATGAATGTCGTATTCAAGGGAATATGCTGTATTGTTTAAAACTACAAAAGAAATATTTTTTCAATTGCAAAAATTCAAGAAATATGACAAATTATATAATTGAAAAATTATTTTTAAAATGTATATAAATAGATTTTGCTCAATAATATTTTCAGAAATTCTCGGAAAAGCATTAAAATGTCGTTTAATTGTCAATTAATTAAAATTATAATTATTTTTTTGAAAAAAATTGATCTAATGACATATTTTAATTTATTAGAATATATTTGTACCAAATGCTACAGCTACAGGTCAAATTATGAACCCTATAAAATGTTAACATACATTATCTATTTTATTTAAAAAGATAGTAGAAAATATAAAAGATCGCGATATTTTTTATTATGCTCATATTTTTTATATATTTTAGCCTGTGTTTATATTTTACCAAATATTCGTCTTTTATAGTCCAACTACGTTGTAAATCTACAAAATCTTTGAAAAATAAATGATAAAGTAAATTTATTTAACAATTTCAATCTACAATTAAAAAATTTAAATAAATTCAATTAATCAATTTTATATATTAATTTCAAAACAAGAAATAATCAAAAATACGAACATTATGAAATTTCAATTAAAAAATTGTTTCTGAATCAAAAATAAATAAATAAATAAAATTATTTTTAAATGAAACTGAAAAATATACCATTCTATTTAGAGAGTGCTAATGCTGCTACTACTAAAACGCAAATGAGTTTAACCAAATTAGTACAAATATTAAGTTAATGTAAGCGAAAAAGAAATTATGAATCTGGCGTGAAAACTTTCTTAAAATTCAAAGAAGGGATTTTTTTTTTTCTATGAACGATCTGACTTTCATCCAACAATATTAACTCCTTGGGACCTGAAAATCAATGAAAATAAAGCCTTAGAGATAAACCCGTTTCACGGAAATGAAATAATACATTACAATTTTCAAATTCCAACGAAATTACAATAACACAACTAAAACTATATATGAATCACACACAAGCCAAATTACCTTTAAAACAAAAAGGAAAGAACATACCAACAGCAGGTAAAATTTCAGTCTACCGGATTCATAATTCCTTTTTTCATTTTTTTTTTTTTTTTTTGCTTACAATTACATAATATTTTTAATTATTTGGTTAATATCACAACCATATTTACAAAAATAAATCTATGCGAATATTAAATAGGAATTACCAAAAAGAGTAATGAAAACCGCAGACTTAAAACTTTAGATGAAACATGGTTGTAAAAAAAGGAGCAAAAAATTAAATATAATAATAGGTAATTTCTTGCATACGATTGCAGCCGGCGTTCTGGCATAGGGGTAAGGCTTCATCCCCGGACCTCCTGGGTTCTAGTCCCAGTTCGAGGATCGTTGTTCTTCATCTGCGTTCTTTCTATGAAGTGTATGAATTTCTTTCCTGTAAAAAAGGATTGTACAAGTTGATGAGTGAGTGGGAAAGTCCATACTCTTGCCCCTATTAGGCGCTACTAAAAAAAGAGATGCTCCTTATCGGCTTAACCACTTCACTTACAATGACATGGCTAAGACGCGCATCGAATTTTAATTAATTTTTAATCTGTAATTAAGTGAAAAGAATACTTTTCACTTAAATAATAATTTAAAATGAAAAAAAGGCTTGAAATGTAACATTATTAAAGGAATTAAAATAGTAGTCAATATTCCAATTAGGAAGCTATTAAATTCATCATTTAACTAGGAAGCTAAGTAAATTTGTATGTCAGAGGGTTAAATCGCTATTTGCGTAACGGCGGGCTTGTACATAATGGCAAGTGGCATAAGAAACAACTACATATGCTACCGCATAGTTCATGATCATGGTTTGAAGATTAAGATCAATCCTCAACTCAATTATATTACTATGCTCATTCATCCAGTTTCTTGTGCTCAAGAAGTCCAGTCTAGCATTTATCATCACTTGCTGTGTTGTATTTTTATGTATTTAGTCATTTTTCTGTATCTTTCAAATTCATTGTAGTGTACTTTTTTTTTGTTTATAAAGTCCACCTACATCTATACCAAACCGGAAAGGGGCCCCATGAGCTCTAGAAACGGAGGTGTGGTGTGGTGTTAAATGTTAAATCCTCAACTCAATTTAAAAGTTTTTTTTCTTTTTAAAGATTCTCGACTAATGATGCTTATGTAATCAGTTTTAATTTGTCTTCGATGAAATTTTATTGATTCAACGAGTCAAATCGGCTACAAGTTGTGGAAGCCTTTCCGCCCTAATGGAATCTATTGAAGTAACATGAATGGTCATCTTGAAACTTCTAAGCGTATGGCATAATTAAGATGTTACATGATCGGTTTTGAGTTATTGCCATTACGTACATGCAAAAGTACAGACCGACAAATTGTCAGTTGGTCGGTCTGCACTTTACTGCAAGTTTGTACTTTACTACTTACTTTAAAAAAATTTACTGCAAGAAAACTCTTACCATTTACATACCATACATTATTCATGACCTTTCTATATATGATACATCATGACAAAACATTTTTTGCAGATAATAACTTTTCTCAAGGCACATACAGTTTCCGTGCCGGCTTCCTGATGTAGTGGCAGCGCGACTCCCCCGTAATTTGGAGTTTGAGTCCCGGTTCAGGCATGGTTGTTCTTATCTTGTGAGATATGTGAATGTGCCCTCCCTGTTAAAAAGGAGTTGTGCAAGAAAGTGTATGTGCATCATCTTCACTTGAACTATATGTCACACTTCTGCCTTCAGGTGCTCAGGGGTCTTTACCTCAGAAGCTACTGCAACCCTGTTTCTTTGGTAACACGGACATGACATTGTCATCAGCATTTTAAATGCCAACGTACTAGCAAAGGGGTAACGTGTCCTACAGACGTCCGTAACGTATAAACTACAGACTAATAGACGGTTAACCCTTCGACACATTTTTTTTAAAATTTAATATGCCTTTAAATTTAAGATGCCGGCGCCCTGGTATAGGGGTAGCGTGTCTTCCCTTTTAACTGGGCGTCTCCGTTCGGGCATGGTTGTTCTTCTGTAATCTATCTGTGAGGTGTATGAATGTGCCCTACTGTAAAAAGGGGCAGTGCAAACGACTGCGTGTTTATGTGTTTCATCTTCATTTGAGCTAGAAGTCAGACTTTTGCCTTCAGTTTCTCAGGGATCTTTACCTTAGAAACTACTACAACCCCCTTTGCGTAGTAACTCAGACACGACATCATCACCATCGTTATCAGGAACTACTGACCCTCTAAATACTTTCAAACCGATAAATATTTAAGCCTTGGAGAGACGACCGTAAAAACTGTCAACTACTGGATGGACTTTGTGCAGAGTTTCATAGCAATGTACTTTTAAGATGATAAAACTGTGTATCAAATGTCAACCATCTGGGTTTTTTTTGTGTTTTGAAATTACCACATTAATTTGTATTCTGTATCAAAGACATGGTTCCACAGAATAGATTTCCATTAAAATTATGTCGATATTTAAATGTTTGTTATTAACCGTATACTAAAATTTATTCGTCTAACTCAAAGTTAAGTTATAACGTTCACAGACGGATATGATTTCAAAAAATATTTTTCTAGTGTAAAAATTTGGTGAAATTTCAAGCTTGAATTAAAAAAAATATATAGTTACAAAAATTTGTATAGTTCGAGTACGAAAAAGTAAGAAAAAAATTCACGGCGCATGCCTTCTAATAACCAATGATGCGTTACTTTTTTCGTGATCTATGGCGTCACTTCCTGTTTCCTTATTCAGAAAGGGCAATCTGGTTCCAGATTAAACTAATTAATAAAGTTAAAGCACTAAATGAAAATAGTATATCAGAGTTCGTTTCCCTTGTTCTAAGCTTTTGTTTATAAATTCTTTATAAGTCATTGCTTCTTTTCTTCAACGAGTATAAACATTGGATTGAAAATAATGATTTTGAAGAGATGTCTACAATTAAAAAGAAATCATTTCAAAGTAATGATTATATGTATGTAATATTTATGTTGTTGCTTGTTTTAGGCATTTAAGAAGATATCTATAATTCCTGGATAAAAATCAATATGTTCTGAATAGCGAAGGATTTCTTATAGTAATATAAAAATATAGCGAATATAATTTAGTAAGAAAAAAGGCTTACACTCTTTTCTATTTAATTTCTCGTAAAGTTCACAATAATTTTAATGGGAGTTTTAAAACAGGAAGAATATGATTTTATGTGTAAAAAATGTAAAATATGTAAAAATTCATTTTATCTTTAATAACTTTTGACTTAGATTAAATGTATGCATAATTTTATACAATAGCATGAAAAAGCGTTCAAACTTCGTATTACTTTTGTCTTTTCCACTTTTAATAGACAAATTGTAACGGAAAAATGAAATTTGAAAAAAAAATTAGAAATGACTTTATTTAAGAAATAATTGAAAATTTTTGTTGTTATGCTGAGATTTCTATAAGAATTATTATTTCGTAAATGTTTTAGTCTTTTAATGCACACTGATATTAAAATTTGGAGACTTTTAAAACAAATTAAAGAATACAGAATCATCTGCAGAAATAATATATATACATGGGCTTTAAAAATGCAATACAATTATTGTGAATTTCATTTACCGAAATGTGACAGAATATAAGATTTCTTATATAATAATATAGGATAAAGTCTTGCATTGATACTACTATAAAAATGATTTTGCCCATCAAAATATAACTAATTTTTATTCTAAAGTTTTAGAAATATTGGAATCCGGCTGTCTGTTAAAGAAATTTGTATTCTTTCGGTTTTAAAAATCTCATTAATATTATTATGAACTTTACTGAAATGTAACAGAAAAGAGTATAAGCTTTTTTATCTTAATAAATTACACGTGATATATTTGTATATTACTATAAGAAATCCTTCGCCATTCAGAACACATTGATTTTTATCCGGAAATTATAGATATCTTCTTAAATGCCTAAAATAAACAACATAAAAAATAAGACTGTGTGATGAAGCATATATTCATGCGCTTTAAGACTGCCATGAAATTTATTTTTTAAAAAATACGCATTCTTAGATAATATATGCGCATAAATATATACGCATTCTTAGATAAAAAAAAAAAGAAATCTTTAAGTAGTCATATGATAAACCGAGTTTAATTAGATAAACGCTCTCACTAAAAATTTCACAAGTTTTATTTAATAATTTATCTTTTAATTTTTAGAGTTGTGACCAAATGACGATGGATCTACCTGAATCTGATCAGCAATAAAATGACGAAATTTCAGAGTTTTTGATTTATTATATCTGTTTGATCTTCAATCCCTCTCCATCTGAAACATCCTGGGTTCAAGCTCAAAAAAGCCTAGAAATTTAAAAAAATCAAGTAAAAGAAATACAACTTTAAAAAAATTAACAAATCTAATTATTTAAATCCAAAATAACATTTGGCGCAGTTTGTTATTAGTGACAAATTTTCAAAGAGGAAGTTACCAAAGGTCGCTTGATTGAAGAGGCACCGCAGACAGGAAATGTAAGCCTCTTTACCAAGAGAATAAATTCATAAACAAATATAAAAAATCAAATAAAATCTACAATCGTAAAGTTCAAGTTATCATGTGAGAACATTATTTTTAAGTCGGTGTATGTCTTAATTAATTTATGTCATTAACCAATTTAAGTCGGTTTGAAACAATTACGAGACTTCTCTACCCCTCTACCTCTTCCCCCTCTTTCTACATATACACACATTATATATATAGAATTTTTATAGAAACAATATTTTTGTAAACACAAACTACTATTTTCTAATTTCTGATATCATAAAACAGTTTCACAATGAATTAATCATAGAAATGAGGCCCATTTTTCAACATTACCCATTTAATATTGAATAAGGTGGTATTACCCCATTGGGAGAAAGAGAAAACACTTTTATCAAAACTGTTATTAAATGCGAGTGAAGTTTTTTCTGAACATATTATAAAAATTAAATTAGTTAATTTCCACCGATTAAAAAATTACACACCACGAATATAGAAACTATGATGTCATAGTTCTAAGTTATTCTTTTAAAAACGTATCTGCTGTCAAATGGGCATATGTAATATGAAAGCAATACAGGTAAAAGCAGGTCAACCATTTAAAAATGCATCTTCTTTCAAAGAAGCATACATAATACTAATGCAATTCTGGTAAAGGCAGGTAAAAAATATATGCGATAAAAGATGTTAATGAATATTGACATTTATGTTTTATTCATTGCCTGCGTGATTTCAGGCTTCACTTTTTTGTTGCCTTCAATTATTCAACACCTCCTAACGAAAACAGAATCATATTTTCACATGATAAAATTGCATTGTTTCTGTATAAAGTATTAATAAATTAAAATGCTAGTAATATGTTATGAGTTATAAATCCTCTTTTTTTTTTTCTTTATGTTCTTCTTTTCTACAGCATTTATAAACATCAAATATTTATTTTAATAATACTTTGTTCAAATTTTTATACCGAGTAATTACGGACTACATGTATTGATAAAATAAAGAAGAATGTAGAAAAGATGGGGGAAAAGCGAAGCATAACATGACGAAAAAAAAAAAAAAAAACTCGAAGAGGAATAAAACGTAAAAAAATTGACCCGTTTATTACAAAAAAATTTATAATGTTTTTTCCTGAGGCTGCAAAATTTTTAAATCTGCCTATATCTGTTATGCAAAATCCAAACTTCCTGTTTTAAAAATAGCTAAAGATAATACTTCCATTAATATATGCCAAGTTCCAAACTTTCTGAAAGAAAATATAATTTAACAAAGATCTGAACGATCAAAAATGTGACTGATATTAAAATATATTCTATAAACTAAAAGACAGAATAAATGCTGCATTACTCAATTGCAGAAATTTATTTCTAATCCTGTAGATAAATCCGTAACCATGCTGGCTCCAAAATAATAGCAATATGACACACTTCTCACCATATTCTAAGTAATCCTTAATACATATCTTCCGTTCCATATAAAAAAATCAGTTTTGTCTTAATACAGCCAAGTATCAAAAGCAATTTCTTCCATTTAGAGGGTTAATCCCTTTGGTTTAAGCCATCCGCTAATAATGACGCCTCGCATATTAATCCAATCCTGGGAAATGTTTCAAGGTCACAAGTATCAATTTTGGCAATGAAATTGAAACAGACAGCCCAAATTTTCCAATAAACCCATCCAATTACTCCCAAAAGAAGTGGGATAGGCTTCGCGATATAATTAGAGGAGAAATGTTTTCACTGTGATGAAGGAGATGATCTTTTCCTTGGCGAAGCGTTCCACTCCAGTAAATATTGGCGATCCTCCGTCCTCCTTTCCCCCGAAATCACCCAAGTGGTGGTGTAAATAGGCGTTCAACCCCATATTCATGGCAGAATGGAATTACAGCTCGAAACAGAAGGACCCAAACGATTCGGTATGTGAAGTGCACCTGCTTTAGTTGGAAGATTTGTTCTACGATCTCACAAACGGCGGGAAACTGAAGTTGCACGTGGTTTATTGTTGTTCGGCCTTTGTTCTGGATGTTAACGTGCTATTAGAGCGAATCTTCATTTAATGCTTTGAATTGTAAGTCTTGTGTTTATTCTTTCTCATTTTGAAGTAGTTTAAATATTTATTTATATTGAAAATACATATTTTTTCTTTTTAAATTGAAATAATTCATTGCTATATAAATTAGTATAAGAAATATTTAAAAAAATCTTTTTAAAATGGTTCTAAAAAATTCTTTTTTTGCTCTAACAGATTACAAGTAAACCTGTTGTAAACAATTTTTAATTTTAAAAAAAGAGTATTTACTGCTGTATAAATGCATAGAAGGAATTTTAAAATAAATGATTCTAAAAATATTGTTTTTATATTTATACTCATATTATTCAAAAACAGTTACTCATAAATAAATGCAGCCATTTAATATTTAACTGAAAGATACTTTGGACTTGGTTTTTCTATTTAAAACTATATGCCAGTTGATGTAGTTCCTCATGTAAAATAGATCCATAATCTTTTACACGAAAGAGTGAAAATAATGTTTTTGAAAAGTACAGCATCAAATTTTGTTTTGTAATGCTTTGTTAAAATGACTTAATCTCAACAAATAGACCTTGTATTTGATTTCATATTTTATTACTGATTTATATTTAATTAAAGATCAAATACAAAACTAATATTTATAGCTAATACATATGAAAACAAAACCTATAAATATAAGATAGAATATATTAAATGTTTTAATCATATTTTAAAAATAAAGAAAATGTAATTATCCCTATATTTATTTTAAAACATAATATAAAGTGTAAAATTATAATAGAACAGTTATTTATTACACATTTACACCTACAAATATGTACCGATTTAAAAAAAATAATTCATCTGAAAATTATAAATTTAAGTAAACTTTTGGAGTATGATATTTTTTTCCGTACTATTTTAACTTAAATTATTGAGCAAGAATCCAACACTGCACAATACATGAAAGAAACGATCATAGAAGCGAAGTTAATGAAAAAGAAACGATATATTTTCTGATTGATTATAATATTTTCTGTATTTTTATCACGGATTCTCCCTATAAATTTTTAAAAAGTGTGTTATTAGCAGAATTTAACAATTTTCGGAAATCTACCATCAACATTTGCTTTAATATGAAATCAATCATTTTAATATCTAATATCATAATAGCTATAATATAAAACCAACATTTTTATTTTCTTGAGAATATTTTTTCCTGCAAATTTATGTTAGATCTTATTCGGAAGTTTTTTATTTTTATCATTCGCTTGATTTAATATTTTTTCCTTCCAATTTTTATTAAATGTGTTTTTAAAAAGAGCATTAAATTTAAAAAATACTAATAATAAATACTGCCTTTTTTCAACATTTATTATTAGGACTATTATATTCAAATCAGAATAATTTTTATGAGATTTTATTTAATGTGTATAAAAATGACATAGATAAAGAAAATGATCCTAAATTACTTTTTAAAAAAAATTAAATGAGTGAATTAAAATTTTGTTGAACTTTATTGAAGTAGATGTATAAAAAAGAAAATTTCAGCTGAAATATTTTACAAATCATTATCAGCAGAATTATTTTAGAGTAACTTAAAATTTAGAATGTGAAAGACTAACTAAGGAAAAATATTTCTTTCAGCAAAGTTAAGGTTGTATAGGAGATTAATTATCACGGCGAAGTCATCAACATTTCTTCCCTATTTATAATATTAATTTATATGTTTCATCGAAATTGTTTGCGGAAAAATAATATTTTTTTGTTTTAAATTTCATAATTTAGCATATATATATAATAACCTCAGTAATCTTTACTAAAAACACATTAAGACATTTGAAATTTATTTGTTTCTTGTAAGTAGTATTGTATTATACAAAATTGTTTAACAAAATTCAAAGTAAATGCGTGCATTTTTCAAAAATTGAAATTAAATAAAAGTTTTTAAAATAATAATTTCAAAACTTAAACATATATCTCAGTACGCATATTCTTACTTGTTCTTAACAAAATGCCATCCAGAATTTTTTCAACCCTTCATTATCATCCAAAGAAAAAAAATCTGTCATTTAGAAGAATTAAATAATTTTTTAATTATAAATATTTTTATGTTGTATAAAAAATAATTGATTGATTTTATTGGTTTTGAATCATGCTTTCCAAATAAATCTAATTCAAAACAAAAATTCCAATATTCTACAAAATGTTTAATAGATATTCATTCCAGTATTTTAATATGTAAAAAAAAGTTTTTGAAATTCAAAAACTTTACAAAAACATAATTATTACAGACATATAAATCCTTAAAATTCAATTTATAAGTATTCTACTTTGATAAAGAATTCGAATAGGTTCAACGACTCCATTATCTGAAACCGAGTTTTCAGCTAAATTTTAATTGTAAAAAATTCATGCTTGAGATAATACTGCAATTTTTATAACTACATTACAAAATAAAATAACTAATAAAAGTAATTAAGGTCAATGTTTTGTATTTTAAGTTACAGGTAATTTTATTTGGAAAAACCATGGCGAGCAATTAGTAATGCTTTTGATTTCGACTGAAAATTAAGATAATTTTGATTTTTTGGTAGCTTTAATTGGGAAGATATGCTCGATAGTTTTACTTTTGAAACCAAGCGTATAAGCATAGAACTAACAGGATAAAATTAGTACTGAAATAGTCTTGCAATGAAGGCCACTTTTCCTATTTTTTATTCAGAAATGAAAATCATCTCATCATTAATTGAAAAATGAAAATCGTCTGATTTTAATTTAGAAAAGAAAATCGTCTGAATGTTGTATTCACTGAAATTTTCTGATTGGTTATTTTTAGCGATAATTTAGAATTTTAAATTAAATACTTTTCAGATTTTAGAATAATTTTCACTTTTTGTTTTATGTGGCCGTATTTCTAAATTTATATTAATAATATAAATAAAATTTAAGTAATTAGAAATTTATATAAAGCTAAAATCCAATCGATATATCCCCATTATAATATTGTTTTTATAATTGTCTATAAAAAATACTAATCTTACTAAACATAATATTAATAAATATTAAATTTTCTGTTTTACTATTACATCATTGTATATTTTAGTTATTCTGTTTTTATTTTATCATTGCTTTGCTTTTTATATTTTCAGCAAACAAAAATATCCTAAATACTACGTTAAATATTGATAGATGATAAAAACAATACCAATTAAAATCTTAGAAACACAATGATTTTTATTAAAAATAAATTTCAGTATAGTTTAAGATAAAATTTAAAAAAAATATTTTCAGGATTATAATGTGACATTTTTTATAGTAATCGTTAAAAAATTCGAGCTCGTGATTTTGAGTCTCAAAACCATACTTTTGGTAGTCTGTCTGCCTGTCAACATGATAAATCAATAGCGTGCCAAGATAGAAATTTGGTGTATGTAATTATAACCAAATTTGCAAATTTCTATCAGATTTTGAACATAATCTATTTACATATATATTTCTGCATTGCTGTTGAATGTAAATAAACTCGATAAATGCAAAACACAAAGATTTAGGTAGATAAAATTTGTTACACAGAGTTAGCATCTAAAATATAAATTTTGAAATCAATCCGTCAAACCTTCCACCGTTTGTCGGTCTGTTTTTCGCATGCATGTAAGCGCAATGATTTAAATCATTGAAATCTGTTATATTATCTTGAAACTACCGGGGTAGTTTCGTGCCAATTTTGGGGATAATTGGCTGCAAAAAGGCATCTAAAACGATATAGAGTTAGTACAGTGCTGAATTCACGCCAAAGATCTGTATTTTGTAACCATCGTTCATCAATGCCAGGTATTCGTTGTGCAAGGTATTTGTGGCCTTACACAGCTTTATGCTGTGTAAAGAGGGTAAGATCTTCTTTGTTGGAGAATATGCAAAAGAATTACAGGAGAACATTCAATGCGGTTTTTTTGTAATTACTATATTCACCGGTTTCGAGATAGAGACAAACTTCCTGCGAACGGATTTTGTTCGAAATGAGATAGGAATTTGTAAATTTGGTATAAAAACACATACCAAAATTCATTTGTCTATTTCAAAGCATTCTTGAATCATCGGGTTTTTATACAGAATGATATAATTCCAAAAATGTACATTTTAAATTGAGATTTAATTGAAATCTCTGAAATATGGGCAAAATTCATTATTTAGAAATCGAATATTTTGAAGATTAAAATATTTTATTTTTTAATATTTTGTATACGAAAAAAGTAACAAAAAAAAAGTTGAAAATCTATTCATAAGTCAAATTTTTTCTCCAAATTATACAACAGGATTCTCAGTCGGTAAATTGTCAAAATAAGATTTTTTCCCCAACTGAGTGGCGAATTAACTGGGAAAAAGCGTTTGGTATAATATAAGCGTTTTATTATTTTTTCAAGCTGTTATTAAAATGTGCCATCCGAATATCGCCATATAAGATAATGCATTTTTAAGAAAATTTAACTCCAAAACGAAAAGCAGCCCGAAATTTTACCCCAAAATAAATCAAATTATGAAACTAATCGTATTTTTATAGCCATAATTTTTTAAAATTAATAATGTCTTTTCTATTTTTATTATAATAATTTTAGTCTATTTTTATTGTTTTAGTTTTTTTTTATTTAAAGGAAAGCGAAAAATAAAGAAATTTTCTTTTTATGTGTGATTTTTTTTATATCAAGAGAAATTTTTTTAAAGTAAAATAAACATCTTTAAACTTATAAAAACAAGTATGCACCTAATATAATAATCAATTTTATTGTTGCATTACATTTTAATATCTTATTTGCGAAAATTCAAACTCATTATTTTGGTTATTTATTCAAACTCATTCATTAAATTGGATAATCACACTGATATTTTTAATTTAATTTAATTTACAAAACTTTTATTTACCGATGGAACTTAAAAGTATGTTTAAATCAAGCTGATATAATAAAAAAGGTATTTTTTTTACGGTATCCGAAAGACCTGAAGAAAAGCAATGAAATCCAACAAGTAGTAAATAACAATTAAAGGAAAAAAATGTTAAAAATTATTAATTAAATTATTTTAATTATTAAAAACGTTTTCTCCTCTTTCTTGGATTTTGCCTACATCGAAACTTAATAATTAATGATGCAAAAATAACGCTGTAAAATTTATGATAAAATGTAAAAAAAGGGTAAAAAAAACTATAAAACATGATTTTGTAATATTTTCCGTTTTGTGCTTATAATAAAATTTATGAATGTAGTCTTGTAACTTTGAATTGTTTCTAGACGGTAAAGATAAAACTTGAAGATTACATTTAAGAAGGAAAATAATAGACCGAAAGCTATTTATCAAACTAAAGTCAAAAATTTCAAAAATATTTTGAAAACACATATCCGCAATATATTTCTAATTGTTAAAAAATAACATCCAAATGTCTGATTTTGATTATATCTTTATTTTATATGTAAAATAAGCTTCAAATAATTTGTAATTTCGTCTTCATATCAATTGTTTTTCCCTCTCTCAAAAATTATACAACTGGAAAGATTATTTAATGCAAACAAAGAGAATCAATCTTATTAAAAATTAATTCTTCTATTATTTTCTTACAAATTCCATGTTATTCTTTGTTATTAAATAGTGTAATGCTCCAAATAATCTTTTTCTTTTTGGTTCCGAGCATTATTTTTATATTTTTTTATTTTATATATAAATAAATATATCTTATGATTCTGTCCTCATGCATGCTGTTTGTTTTACATTGAATTTTGTTCAACGAACTCATTACGAATTCCTTTAATGGTAACAAAATAAACAATCATCCAAAGTATAATCAATAATTTCTTTTTATGCAAACAGATAGAGGCCTCTAAACAGCATTTCAGCTCCCTTAAGTCGTTTAATAAGATTGATTAATTTATCATTCTTTAATAAAAACAATTAACAAGTAGCTATATTATTTATTCATTCCTTTAGTATATTACTCAATTTATTATTACCTGAATTCTTAAAGAAAACAATCATAAAGAAATTCTTACTAGCTGCCACGAAATAAAAGCATTACTTCAAACGAATAACAATTCCATCCCACCCATAAAGAATGCCCTAAATATTCCCTCAAAACGAATCAAATTATGAAATTGATCATATTTTTATATCACAGAAAAAATAAAAGCAATTACTTTTCAGTGTTTTTCCCTCATGTGTTATTTATGTTTTTCTTATCAATAATATTAACCTAAATAACAAGATAACTCTGTCGAATCCTCTACACATAATAATCACAAGCATATAATGATAAAAATTCCATCCTATGCATACGGATTTCTCTAAATATGCATTTCCATCCTTATTTAAATCATTTAATAAGTTTTACAACATTTGAGGGATTAGGTTAAACACGGCCTAACCAAGATCTACGCCTGGAGGCAAAAATTTACTTCGATATATCAATCGCATCCTCAACCGATATGTGCAATGGCTTGAAACAACGTCATCTTGATTGTGAGAAAGTCCTCGGTTACCTTTTTTCAAGGATGACTGAATCTGTGATGACAACTGCAAATCTCGATATCTCTGAGAACCAAAGGTTCAGAATCCACAATACTTATGCAAATATCTCATCGAAAAAGCAGTTAGTTGGCATCACCAAAAAAAGACAACCGGAATTTGTGATTGTCTATCTCACAGGAAGCCTGCCTAACAGCTCGCTTGAGCACTTTTAGGCTGTGAGAATGTAGCACAAAAGTGCTGAGAATAAGGCAGCACGCTAAATGTTCATGGATGGTAAGTTACAGACAAATTGTTTCGTGTTTTAAGACATTTTAAGTCTTTTTGTTCGGAATTATACCACGTTGTCAACCCAAGTGAGATTCTTGTTGCGGAGTAACAGTTTTCGGGTTTTACGCAACATTGTATCCGGATGTTAAGAAAAGAATATATAGTGCATCAAAGAATTAAAGACTTCCATCTTTTGTGGAATAATATTCATATTTCACTGGGCCATTTTGTTAAATAATTAACTTTCCATTTGATAAGAGAGTAACATGTTTTCGACAAAATCATAATGCATTCAATCAAAGATAGATTTTCTTTTTTTGGTAAACAATATTTAACGATTCAAGAATACATTTTGAGGAATAATTCATTTTTCATTTGATAAAATGATAAAATAGTTTAATTATAATGCATTAAACAAACAATAAACTTTTTTTGCGATATAACATTCACAATTCAAGCATTCATTTTGATAAATAATATTTTTTTTATTTGATACAAAACACGTTTCCGACTAAATTATAAAGCATTCAATAAACGATAGTTTTCTATTTTTTGCGAAATAATATTAGTGATTTACACATCCATTTTGAAAAATAATTAACATTTCCTTTGATAAGTAACCAACATAGTTTCTATTAAATTATAACGTATTTAATAAGCTTTATATTTCCATTTTTATTTCGCGAAATAATATTCGCTATTCACTCATTCATTTTAGTAAATAATAATCTTTTGATTTGATAAGAAGAAACACGTTTTTGACTAAATTATAATGCATTCAATAAATGATTAGATTTCCTTTTTTTGCGAAATGATACTAGTGATCTGCACATTCATTTTGTTAAATACTTAAATTTTCTTTTGATAAAAGAGCAATATAGTTTCGAGTGAATTATAATGCATTCAATCAACGATATATTTCCATTTCTATTTTGCGAAATAATATTCACGATTCACGAAATATTATTTACGATTCCGATAGCATGTTTTGGATTAAATTATGATCAATTCGATAATTTCTGTTTTCCATTTTTTTGTGAAATAATATTCGTGATTCATTGATTCATTCATTTTTATAAATAATTAACGTTTCACTTGATAAGAGGATGGCATGTTTTCCAATAAATTACAATGCATTCAATAAAAAATAGATTTCATTTATTTTCCGAAATAATATTGCTTTAAAAAATCGCCTTTTAATGTGTGTTTTCAATTATCATCAGGAACTGCATCTTAAAAAGCAATCTAGAATTATAATCCAAACAATTAATAAATTACAAATGGCTTCCTGTAAATTTATTTTTAAAATGCTGCGCCGAGGATTATCAACTTTCTAAACTGGAAAATGATAAAATATCTGAAATATTAGAGCTTATTTACTCACCTATAATTGTCTGGATTAAAATTATATGAGCTCATGAGTTTTCTTTTATGATTGGAATTTGAAATCTCTTAGTTTTGAGACGTTTCTCAGAGTTTTTAAAACCTTTAAATGCTAACCATTTTTATGATATCACAATGATGCTGTAGTTTGAATAATATCATGCGCCCAACAATGGGCATTCATAAGCTAATAGGCTGTGGCTGGCTACGACTAAAGAGTAAGAAGAAATTGCAAATACTCAGTTTTATCAGTTTACTTATACAGTATTATTCAAAAACTTGTAGATTAATAAGAGTGTTTGCAACTAATTGCTCTCGACAATATGATTGATTTAAGATTAATATGGTTTTTAGTTAGATTAAAATTCCATTTTGAAACAACTGGCCTCTATTTTGAAACTAGTCAGGTGAGGTTAAAATTGGATGGAATTTATAGGTTGCTGTAATAATTTTTTTCTTTTTTTCCCTCAGCCAAACACTTTCAATCTGTATCCCTTTAAAGACCTCAAGGAAAGCAATCTATTTCGGTTATACGACCTAAATTAGAATTCCCTCAGATGACACCTTAACGTACCAATGTCCTTTTGACCAATTAAAAAATCTACTTTGATTGCGAACCTGACTGGTGCTTTTGTTTAGAAATACTACATTAAATGATATTAAAATCTCAACAACTACATGTTATTAGCCAGCAAGTATTCATATTCAAATAAAAATAATTCAAATATCTCTGATTTAATGTTCTAGAAATACAATATTTTATCCAAATTCCGTTAAAAAACGAATTTATTCCGTAATTGTCAAAAATTAAAGGATAAACTATTTTAAAAAATAATATAAATACTTTATAATAAATATAATAATATATTAAATATCTTAAATTTGTAAAAGGAAGCTCCTTTTTAATTGTCATACGACAAAAATTATGTACACAACAGTTTTAGGGCACAAAAAACAATAAGGAAAATTTTTAAGAGGGCAAAACTTTAAATAAGTAGTATTAGCTTCTTCAGTCTTCTTACGGGAAGATCTTTTGGTGAAAATTCAAGACTAAAATCCATAAACCCTCTTTAAACTACTTAAAATGAAACAAATTGGTATAGAAAGAAGTCACGTATTATTTGCCTTTCCTGGAGCGAATCTAAGTACATCTGCTTTTTCAGTTTGCTGGAGATAGTTTTTAAATTCCAGCTTTTCAAAATTGCTTCAAGGTAAAACTGGAGGAAGATTGTGAGATTCTATTTATCCGCAAAGAGCTTTGGGAATCTTGGTCTATTTATAAATTGTTCCCTAAAAATTGATTACTTTTAGAAATATTTAAAATGACAATGCTGCTTTTTGTTTATTCAGTAGAAGCTTTACTAAAGAAACGAGGTGGCCGAAATATTTTTTGTTGTATATCTTTCAACTTAATTTTTAATGAAGACTTTGCAGATAAATCTGGTTATTGAAATTTGGTGAAATGTATTGGATGCACAAACGTTTTTCTATTTTCCAAGAACGTTTTCATTGAAGGTAAAAATTGTTATATTTTATTCTATGAGAACTATTAATTTAATTCTTTCAATTTCGAATTTATTTAATCTCAAATTTGATATCCATTTTATCAGTAGCCTTTAGTATTTTCTAATAAAGAATACCTGAAAAATTTCAGCAGAAGATTCGATTCATCAGCAAGTTATTTTTTTACGTAGAAATGAATTTTTACTTCAACTTAATTATAATTTATTATTAATTAATATATTTAATTATGAAATAAGATTATCAATGTCAGCAAAGCAGTTATTAAAAAACTCGTCTAAAATTCTATATGTATCTAATCAAAGAAATGGAAAAAAACCGTTTTATATAAAACATTTTCATATCGCACAGTAATATATAAAACTCGTTTAACTATGAGTTTTTTCTAATTTATAATACTAATTTATTGCCAATTTGATTATATTAATTTCAAGATATACTAATTTATCATACAATTGCTCTTTTCATAAAATAACAAATATCTGATTAAACAAGAAGGAAATTTCATATGTTAATACATTTTCAAAATTTAGTTAAATCGATAAAATAAAAGTTACTCATTTATAAAGGTGCTCATTTTCAAGTACCAAATATTCAAAATATCAAACTGATATAAAAGGTGAATTATTTAAGTAATGATCAGCAAAAAAATATGATGGCAAAAATTAAATTTTAGCTAAGTAAGCTAGTTAAGAAAAGTTTATTTAATGACTGCGATATAAAGGAGAGCGATTCTTAAAAATAAACTTTTTTTTCCCAACTTCTCTCCAAATGCTATAATCCTGGTAATAAATGAGAAGTTAGGTAACCTTGGCGAGCAACTACATGTTCTTTTGAATTTATACCGTTTTATTTCTGACTTCATTATAATTTGTTATTAATTTTTTATGAGAAAATTTTTTATTTGATAATCTAAATATATATTCTTATTTATTTCTTAGAATAATGAATTAATGTATTGAATTCCAAATTTATCCCAAATTTCAATAACCCTTATCCGTTGTTTCTGAGAACAATATTTTAAGAAATAATTAAATATATTTTCACATCAATATACATATCCAATTTGAAAAGCAGTAGAAATTTAAACTTGAAATTTACGACTTTACTGAAACTTTGTACATTTTTAAAAAACTACCATAGGGGAAAATATGGAATATATATTTAAAAACTTTTATTACTATAATTATTACCGAATTATTACATAACAATGGGTAAACTAGATTAAGACTAGGAATATATTTTTTAAAAAATTACTTTATTGTTCCTATTTGGAACTTTTTGCGTCATTTGTTTTCTCATTAGTCTTGCTCTCTAAGATTTGGTATTCTTATGATCTTTTTAGGTACTCATATGACTAATAATTTCTCCTAAGCATATTTGGTAAACTTCAGTTGCAACGATCTGGTTTTAAAATTGAAACTTAAAGTAAAATCATTTCTCTTTTTTTCAGAATCTAAACACTGGGCAACATGTATCTACTACAAACTCTTGTTGCTTTGTGTCTCATCTCCACGAGCATACGAGCAGCTGTCCAAAAAGCTGAAAAGAAACTATGGCAAGAAGTCCCACAAGCATCATCCCAAGATGCAAAACTGGACGGAGGAGGATTTGCTTCAGCTGCTGATTACACAAACAGAGATATGGGTGGATATTCTGCTGGTCCAGATTATCAAAATGGAGGAATGGGAAATTATGGCAACAACTACGATGGCAACATGAATGGTAACGGTTACAGCAATGGAGGAGGATACAACAGTGTGTCGTACAGTGAAAGTTACTCAGGTCCCAGCGAAAGTTACTCTGGTTCACAAGATGGGTTTTCCAATTCAGGCGATGGTTACTCGGGTCACTCGGACAGTTTCTCTGGCGGTCACGGTGAAGGGTTTGGGGGTGTTATACGAAATGGAGGATGGGAGAAGCCTGTGAAAACGATTGTAAAACATACTATCAAAAACATCGCCGTACCTCATCCTGTTCCTGCACCTGTGTCTGTTCCAGTGCCTAGATATGTAAAATATTTCAAGCCTTTTGCCATTGGTAAGAATTTTCTATTTTTTACTGCAATTTTTATATTATATTATTAACATATTCCGAACCGGCTTCCTGGCCTAGAGGTAGCGTATCCTCCCCGTGATCTGGGAGTCCCGGGTTCGATTCCCGGCTCGGGCATTGTTGTTCTTCTGTGTGTTCTATCTATGAGTTGTGTGAATGTGCCCCCCTGTAGAAAGGTGTTGTGCAAGCGAATGTGTGTGTCACCTTCATTTGAGCTAGAAGTCAGACTTCTGCCCTCTGGGTGCTCCGGGGTCTTTACCCTCAGAAGCTAGTGCATCTCCTTTCCGTGGAAACACGGACAAGACATCATCAATATATTCTTAGTTTTTTATACACACAAATTGCTTTATTTTCTATATTACTAGTTTCTATCAAACTTCTGCTTTATTATCCTTACTTTCGATGATTATTACATAAAAAGATTTATAAAAATACATCAAAGCTTCATAACTCAAATTTACATTATTATACCACCCACCTTTAGTTAACCAGTTTGTTTGCTCAAGGTATCGCCTTTTTTGGATGTTAAAATATTAATCTACGATCCATTTATGTAAAATTTTACCTTCTTATTTGATGAGACTGGAAAATAAGAAATTAATAGAATCAGTCTAATATAAATTGCTGCGTGAACAAATTATTTTTATTATTTTGAGATTTTATTTCCTGAACACCTGAATGAAGTGTGTAATAGTTTGAATTACACCATAAATATAAAATCATTCTAACTTATTATGTTTGAAGTTAAATTTTGAAAAAAAATATTAAAAATCTGAGAAACATTTGTACAGAAGGGGATGCCAGTAAATACATAATTTTTAAGTTTTAAAATAATTTTAAAAGTCTTTTTAGGATATTTTAGGACGATTTCACTTAAGAATACCAAAAACGTAATTAAAATATATAACATAAAAGTTAAGAGTTTTAGTTTTTTTAAAAACTAACAGCTACCTTTCTCTTTGAAGAGCACAAGTACTAAAATTCATCCCAATTAAACAAAAATTATAAATTTTGTAGAAAAAATTCAAATTTAATCTAATTTAAACTTAATCCACCTCTTAATTTTTAGCTAAATTTTGCTCATATTAAATTCATTCTGAAATATTCCTTTATTTTCTGACCCCATTCCACGTTTTCTATCTAATATATATAATGCTCCTTATCAGCATTATTTTAAATTCCCTCGCATTTATAAAATAATTGGATAAAGTTCAATACTTCGCTTTAGGAAACGATCGACTAAAACTGATATGGAAAGTTTTCCCCCTAATTAATTTAAAATTCGCACTTTTGATCCAGTTCGTGTCTTTTGAAAGGAAAAACACGTTCTTCGAAACATTCACCTTGACTAATTCAAATTAATATTAAAAAAAGCCACCAGATTTAACTATTTGAAACAAAGAACTTTCGATAACAGCGAAAAAACACTGACACTCCCAAACTATCTAAAAACACCAATAAAAATATTATTGTTAATGGCAATCAGAGCATGATGCGAATTGTTGCCATTTGATTAAAATAATAAAAACATTTCACACGGTCAAAAACCTTAAAACAGAAATGAAGAGCTCTTTCCAAGAAATCACCAACAACCGAAAGAAACAAAATATTTTGCCCCTAACAGACCATTTCGAATACGAAAGCAATAAAATTACTTTCGAAGCTCAACAAAGGTTGAAGGCTAGAATCAGACCACGACTAATAATGCTAATTATAAATCCAAAGCCCTGAAACAGTTACAGTTAATAAAAAGGAAAGGGAAAAAACCCATCTTCGGATTATTGAGAATAACGAACAAGTGGGCTAGTTTGGACCAGTGTGTTCTAAGTTAAGATTAGGATTCACCCAAACATTTAAAAACCATATCAATGCAACAGCGCGGAACCGAATATGTTTTTAGGATTAGTCTGCTTTTATAAAGGTCTAAGAAGACTAGCACAGAAAATAAACTTTCATGTAATTGCTGAGATCATCAGAGATAAATATAGGTAATTTGTTCTTAATGTTGTAATTAAGGGAATATAAACGTCTTTAAAAGAGTTGGAATGTGCTTTATAATGTCTCAATTAGGCAAGCTTAAGTAGATATGAGGATTTCAACAAAGTGTTCATTCTTTTTGCAGTTCTTTATAATGTCTCAATCAGGCTTATCTTTTAACTGATAGGATCGTCAAGAGAATACTAATTTATTTTAAAAGAACTATTCAGAATTTATTGTTACTTAAATTCCTTTTTATGGCCCTTTTTATAAAAGATTTCGTCTGAAAATTTGAACACTCATTGTTTGCTAATTTATTTGCTTTTTATTGTTATGCAAAAACATATCATCACTAAATTAAAATTAGTAAATACTTAAATGTTTATAATTCAATGGTTTTCTTTCTTTAAAATCAAATCTATTTTCTTTATTGTGGGTCATAAACACAAAGTAAAGTTGAAATTAACTTAAGGATTATAGCGTCAGTATTTAAAAGTGATAATGTTCTGTTTACTTTTTATTTTTTCTTAAGCTAAACTTTTAATTTAGATCACCAGTTTAGAGTGTAAATACAATATGCAATTCTTTTCTTTTTTTAAGTTTTTTTTAAATATATTTTATACAATTCACGTTATTTTGAATCTTCCAAATAGTGTATTTGATTCCAGTTAACTTTCAATGTTTTCAAGCAAAAAGAACCAAAAATTCCTATTAACAACATAGATGAATATGCGTGTGTTGGTACTCTATGAAGGAGATTTTTTCATTTACAGCTATCAAATGTATATATATCGCTTGGATAGTGGTCGAAGCGATTGCTTAACTTTTTATTCTGAATTTTAATTAATTAAAAATTAAATGAAATTTTGGCTTTTTTTGGCATTAATCTCGCAGAATATTATTGCATAAAAATAAATTTTACACTGTTTCAAAAAAATTTTTAATATATTATCAACAATATCAATTTAGAGTACATACAATTTTTTCCTAAATTTTGGAGTTTAATATTTTTTACTTAAGTCAATAGAAGATTACATTATTGCTGGGAAACTGAATCAACATTTTTCATTGTTTTATTAAATATTTAAAGGGGTGTTTTTTTCTCGTCCTTGAAAGCTAAATAGAAAGAATCCTGCTAAATATCTCCATGGTTTATAAGACGAATAGAAAGTCAAGTTAACAATAGCACGACATTTAAAAATGATAGATCCATACATTTAAATTATTAATAGTGCTCTGAAATCGTGGGACTTATTTCTATTATAAAGGTCCATGAACACGATGAGCAGAACATATATCAGACAATTAATATAACACGACATAAAAGTTTAACGATTTGGTAGAATCATGGACGTTGAATTATATTTAAATTGTTCAGTTAGAATCAAATGTAATTCATATTCTCGAAAGTAACTAATAAACAAAAGTTAATGCAATTCTAACTTCTTTAGTTTAACAATATGCAATTCTTTTCTAATTTTAAGTTTTTTTTAATATATTTTATACAATTCACGTTATTTTGAATCTTCCAAATAGTGTATTTGATTCCAGTTAACTTTCAATGTTTTCAAGCAAAAAGAACCAAAAATCTCTATTAACAATATAGATGAATATGCGTGTGTTGGTACTCTATGAAGGAGATTTTTTCATTTACAGCTATCAAATGTGGTTAAAATAGTTAAAATAAAATTGAACTCTTTTAATTATATTCTCTTGTTGGATTTGGCTCAAAATTGAAAAGGAGTTTCCATCGACTAAGTTCTTTAAAATCTTTCTAAAGTCTAAGTTCTAAATTCTTTAAAGTATGTTTTAAGACTAAATTCTAAGTTTTTTAAAGTCTGAAAATTTGGTGGAATCATAGATATTGAATAATATTTAAATCGTTTGATTAAAATCAAATATAATCAATATTCTCGAAAAATCAGCTGGTCTCCGAATGCAGCTAGTAAACAAATTATGAAGTTAAAATAAAATATAACTCTTTTAATTACAACATAATTTATTTTTTAGCAAAACCGGTTGGTGTACCCCATGTGATTCCTGTGATCAAGCACATCCAGAAACCCATTCCATTTTTCACCGCCCTCCCAATTCAGCAGCACGTGCCGGTACCAAAATTTGTTGGTCTTCCAGTACAAGTACGGGTACCGAAGCCTGTCTTCATCCATGTGCCTAAATTCGTACCAGTGGCGAAGAGAATACCAGTTCCTGTGGAAGTGAACATTCCCAAGCCTTACATCGTGCCCATCTACAAACATGTTCCTGTACCTGTGCCACACAGAGTGCCAAAGGTGATTAACATCATCAAGGAAGTACCACATTACGTCAAGAAACCTGTACCAGTATAGTGAGTATCATTTTTGCTTGTGGATGTATTTAATTTGGACTTCATGCGTGATTTCTTTCATGATGATTCATATAAACTGATCCAATTAGATCCAACCGGTCTAAATGATTCTCATAACTATAAACTGTTAACTTTATAGCATGCATAACAGTTCTATTTCAAAGTATTTTAATAAAATTCAAAATACTAAATACCTAAATTAATTTTGAATCAAAATTATAACATAAGTATTAATCTTTCTGTGTATTCTTAGTATACTTTCTCAAACACAGATTTCTGAACTATTGAAATTCAGTAGTCACAAAATTGAAGAAAAAAAAATGGCACTTTTTTTAGAATAAATTATTGATTGAGTTGTACTAGACAGAGTTTGTGCCATCTATATTCATTGGATTTTTTTAAATAATAGTGTTACAGTTTTTGTATTTAAAATGTGTTTATAATGCTAAATTATGT
>JAPMOQ010020864.1:496572-518674 GCA_026543055.1 Argiope trifasciata
TGCTTAAGAAGCCTATTCAATTCACGAACCCACAGAGAAGTTTGTAATTCAATTAAAGAGTATAGAATATTAAAGAAGTATAGTTTGATTTTTATGAAAATTATAAATGCAATAGAATGAATTAATATTCGTGTTATAAACATTAAATGTACATTAGAAATTGAAGAATGTAATATTTTTAATTTCAGATTATAGTGGTAATTTTTAATATTTAATGAAACAGATTGATTTTCATATTAGTAAGAATAATACGATTTAATAAACAAAATAAATTTAAAACCAGAACACATTTTACATCTAAAGAAGGATGTTTTTTAATGAATTGAATTCTTTTGATATTTAATAAACGTAATAATTTTCTTAGGAACCAATTGATAAATAAATCAATAAAATGAAACCTTTTTTACTTTTTAACGGAGCTTGAAAATTCGAAATCAACGATCTGAGTTTAATTCTAGCCAATTTAGAAACGATTATTGGCATCAAAATGGAAGGATTCCAATATTTCAACTTCGGATGATGATCGAGATTTCTACCGTATTCCACTGTTTTCGCTAAAATTTGGAGTAGATTGCTAAACCTTAGGAAGAAAATTCACTCACAAATTGTCGCTGAAATTTGGTTAGCATTTTTAAATATTTAGTAAACTAAAAAATGCACTGATTTAAAATTTTATAACATTTTTTAAATATTCCTTTATTTCTAAAACTAGCCTTTTCAACATCCCTTTATTCTATAAACATAGCCTTTTCACCCCTTTATTCTATAAATATATTCCTTTTAACATCCCTTTATTCCCCCAAAATACTCCTTTCAACATCCCTTTATTCTATAAATATATTCCTTTTAACATCCCTTTATTCCCCAAAAATACTCCTTTCAACATCCCTTTACTCTATAAATATATTATTTTTAACATTCCTGTATTCCTCAAAAATATTCCTTCCAACATCCTTTTATTCTATAAATATATTCCTTTCAACGTCCCTTTATTCTTATTTCAGTGTGGATGAGAATGGATCGATTGATTACGGAGGTGGAGGATCATCATATTCATCCAGCTACAATAACAACTATGGAAATGACTATCAAGGTGGCTATGGAAATGGCGATAATTCTTATGGAGGCCAACATACTCAGCAAGGCAACTCTTATAACAACTATGATATGGGTTATAATAACAATGGTGGCCACGATTACAATCAGTACCAGAACTATGGTAACTCCCAAGAAAGCAATCAGTACAACTCACCTTACCAGAAAGGACAGAATCACAATTCCCAGAAAATTTATCCAGCAAATTCTTATCCACGAGCTCACCGTATACCCAACAAGTCCCAACCAACAAAGATGAAGACTTCTGAATATTCACAAGTTGATGGATCCAACACCAACAACAATCAAGGATCCGGATATGAACTGAGCGTCGAAGTCAAACATAATGGTGTCCCAGGCAACAATCCAAATTTCAATAAAAATTTACAAGCAAACAATCAACTACAAGCTACAACAATGAATGATAATTATTATCAAAATGCAAACAATCCAAACAAGCCTTTCAATAACTTTGGATCTACTGGTCACTCAGCAGCGTCATTTGATTCCTTGGCTTCAGCACAAAATGTAGCCTCAGGTTACTCACAGCCATTCTCCCAACCTGTGTTTAATCCGTCTTCATATGCAGATTATGCTTCCAATCAAGCAAAAAATAATGAGAATTACCAACAGAATAATAGCCAGATACAGTATTCTCAACAAAGTTTCAGTGAAACACCAACAACTCAGCCCGCACCGGCGAACAATGGAATGTTGACCGAAGCATCGAAATCTTTTGCTAATTATCAACAATATAATCCAAATTCTTATGCAAATGGATACAGTGAAAGTCAACAGTCAAATAATTACAACAGCATACCTTACGGCAACCAGTTTTCTAATTATAACAATGCGAAATCGCCATATCCATCTAAACAAAATTTCGAGTTCACTAGTTTCTTTAAACAGCCAGTTCCATATCAACAATCTCAAACATCAGTATGGGATTCTAATAATAACTTTAATAACAACAAATATGCTAGTCTAGAACAACAAAATCAACAATTATCATACCCTCAGCAATCTTCAAAAGGTAATTTTGGATACAATAAAGATCTTTCAGAGTTTGGTAATAATCCCATCAAGAACAATTATAACAACTTCCAAAACGGATATCAGTCATCGAATTATCAAACAGGCAACAATCAGAATAACAATTATAATGCATATGAGAATTATCCACAAGCTGGTGCTTCATTTAGCTCTAACAGCTACAGCAATAGCTATTCTCAACCATCAAACGCTTACCAAAACGATAAAAACAACATTAATACTTATAAAGATAACGAAAAGTATGACCAAAGTCCGAGTCAAAACAGCTATTCTTCTACAGCAAATAATGCGGTTCCTGGAATGTATTCCCCAGCTGGTACATCCTATAGCAGCAGTAGCGGATACAGCAATGAATATATGGGTAATCAAGGTTTCCCGACTCAAGAAACAAAGCAAGTGACATCATCTCTTGCAGTCAATAATGCTCCTGATACATCACATACTTTAAAACCAGCCACGATGAATCCTTCTTACGGTTATTCAAATTATCAAGAATATTCACAAAATCCACTCAGTAGCTTTCAAACGATTCATGATAATGGAGGAGTTTCAACCCAAACGTTCAATATGGACCATCCCACAGCTTACTCAAACAATTATCCCAATCAGTACAGCAACCCATCTTATTCGGGACAGGAAAACAAACAAGGTCATGGCGTGAATATGGATAATACTGGCCTTTTAGGTTACTCCAATTCTGCACAATTTTCATCTCAAGAAAATAATCCTGGCATAAGTAACAGCAATGAGGCCGCTGTTCATGCCAACTACCAATTACCATCCTCACTTGGACCCTCGTCCCAAGACAATAAACAAGGTTTTAGTCACACTGATATATCTGGTATAAAAAATTCTGAAAATAATGGAAATCAAATGCTAAAAGATAGCTTTGCAAGCTTAATCGCATCTGCATCGACGAATAAAAATACTTATAGCCAACCAGCTAGCCCCGCACCTACTTACACTAGCAATAGTTATTCAAACAATAATCCATACACCTTGCCATCAACAAGTAATTATCAGTCTGATATATTCAATTCAGATTCACAATTATATAATAGCAACGCTTCTCAAAATTTAGCATATAATAATAACCAACCAATAATAACTGCTGCTGATATATCGAATTCTTACGGTTACAGTCAGCAAGTAAGTGAGCCTTCCCCAACATATAATGCAGTAACTACTTACAGTAATCCATATCCAACAACAGATGAAAAATATTCTCAATTTTCCCAACCTCAAGTTAGTCAATTTCTTCCTCAAAATCCTTTACAAACTTCAGCAAGCGGGCAAAAGACGGGAACAAATCAGGAGTCTTCAGCTTTCAATCAAAAGACTGACTCACAAGGGTTGAGTTCGTCCGCTTCGAAAGCATTTCAAGGATTCAGTACAAAACTGGATGAAATGGAACAACATATGGATTCAATGCATTCATCAGGAAGCTCAATAATCAATGTCTATACGAATTCTCCGGATTCTAAAGAAGCTAAGAAAGGCCATACTTTCACATTTATTGATCCTCTTTCTTTAGAGGCATCTCATGCTTCTAAATATTACACTCCTCCAGATCCATCATCGGACAAAAAATCTAAATATAGCAATTCAGATTTGCAAATTGTCCAAGCACCCTCATTTAAAAGTGATCCAAACGAACCCCTTCAAACATCTTTAGACGCATATGTACCAGCACAGCCCGTATACTATCCACCAACAAGTGATCAAAATACAGTGTACAAAGAGGCAATGCCTGTCGCTGATGCTGTGTACAAAGAGGCCGTTAGTTTAGATTCAAGTTCTAAAGAAAAGACGAGGTAATTTTAATTATAGGAGAACTGTGAAACAGAACATTTTCAAAACGTTGACGTTTCGGAGTGGTAGCATATTGTGGCTCACAATGCAAAATTTATCAAAAATTAAATATGTTCAAGTCCAACAGGTGTTAATCCTCCATGTTCCTATAAATGCCAAATCGCCAATGCCATTTTTCTGTCTGGCACTGACAATTTGAATTTATTTACGGTATGAAAGGATATTGGTTAATAGATTTTAAATATATTGAATTTTAATATACAATTTTTTGCACTTTGGGCTTCGATTGCCTTGGACATTACAAGTGAAACGTCTTCACAGTTAGACTACGAAAAAAACTGTATTTTTATTTCTTTTGAAAACTCAAAAGAATCAAATTTGACAAACTGACTTTTTAAAATGAAGATTGTTAAGTTTTGAATGGACTCAACACTGTGTTGAAATCTGTACCTAACTTAAATTTTGGGAAGTTTCAAATACAAAAATCTCTTTTGTAAATACTCTACATTTCATGAACTCATGAGCTATGGCGCTAGTCGCCAAATAATATGTACATATTTCATACTGAATAAATTATATTAGAATATAGAATTATGACATCGGAAGATGGTATATCATTTTTGTATTGTTTTAGTTATTTCACTATGGTAATGAAAAAGAAAATTTAATTTTCTTCATCATCAATGCATTTATACAAAAAAGAATAAATTTTTAAACATTAAAACAAATAAGAATAATTTTTGCTTAAAATTAAAAGAATATTGCAAAGTTTGTACAGCAATTAGTGCATAACTATTTTTAAGAAAAATTTAAGACAATTTCATTAGTTCCGTATCTCATAATGGTAAAATATTGACCAATATATTAAAAATATTTGTTACTTACCTTAACTTTTCAAATTTGTATTAAAAAATTATTGAATTTCGCAAGAATTGAACTCGCATTCTTCATCTTTAAGTGAAAAATACTGAAATCCTTCTTAATTCAACTTAAATATGACAATTGGCTCTGTTTGATATGTATTATTATCAAGGTACGATCAGCCCTGTTGAGCGGGTGCCACTTCAGTGATCTCAAAGCTTGGGGACTGTATTTAAAGTATTAAAAATTAATTGAATTTAATGAATGAGTTAATATTTGAAATAAACTGTATTAACATCGTGTCATCCACCACAAATTTAAGAAATGTATTTGAACTTGATTGGATGAATAAAAAGTACTTTATGAACGACTGAAAATTTGAACGATATATAAAAAGAGTGTGAACTAATAATAGGAATTGAAAAACCAAAAGACTTTTTAGCTTTCCAAATTTTCTGTTTTCAAAACTTTTATGGAGAACTATACATTATCAATAATTTTCATAAAAAATAACTGAAAAATTCAATTGGAAGATTATTGTTGTTAATCTCTTGTGATTAATCGTAGATAACTACAACTTAATTTTAAAAATTTAAATAGTTTTATAGGTATTTTACATGAAATGTATTAAAAGTTTTGTTTATAAAAAGCTAAACGATAATTTAAAATGATACTTCACTTGAATCATCAAGGCATAAAAATATTTACAATATTCCTGTTCTATAGCTACATGTTTTTTGTTTGTAAAATTAAATAATAAATATTATTTCTTAATTTTTTTAAAATTTTTTAATCAGAACTTCGATTGAAAGGACACTAAATATTTTGAGTTAAATTGAAATTCTTAAAATATTTTTAAAAATAATTATTACATTAATTGTTTATAAAATAATTGCTTTTAAAATATTAGAATTTTTTGATAATCTTATAATTATATGGATTAAATTTTTATTTAATTTAAAAGCTGAACTAGGATTAATATAATTAAAAGGAATGACAATAATTTAATTAAAACCGAGGTAATTAAATCTTTATATATTTTGTTTATTTCATATCTCTAAATTAAAAAATAATATCAAATATACTTATCTTTCTATTTAATGCGTTTTAAATGTAAAAATACAAATTATTTTATTAATAGGATGATCTTTTATATTGTATTTTATTTAATTCTCTCAATGACAAAAATAACAACCAATTTTAATCCATACTATATATGTATTTCATTAAGTTAAATTTTAATATTTTTTTAGAAAATTTCTTTGATTATTAAGAATTGTACTTGAAAGAGAACTTAATTTTGACTATCGAATCGGGCAGCTAAAAGAGTAGTATTGTTTTCTAAAGATATAACTGTGAAAAGTTTTGGAACAATCTTTTGTTAGTCTATCTTTCACACAAAAATATGACCTAAATGCCACAGATATTCTTGAGCAACATAAAAGAGAAAACAGTGCTTAACAACTCATAGAGATTCCTAATTACGTTCCATTCTTCCCCCATCCCACCCACCTTTTCCGTTTTTTCACAAGCACGCTTGTAATCAAAAATGAAACATCTCATCCGCCGAGTTAAGTACGGCCTCTGTGACATGTTTTGGTCTAGTTGCACGAGCAGCGAAGTGTGTCCTCAACTCCATCGAAAACGCTTGCTTTGTTATTGTTTTCCATCCAACGGCGTTCGAAGCGAAAATCCCAATTATCGTCTGCTGCTAGTTGATCTTTGAACAAGAAGAAAATGAACCTTAAATTCTTTTTGACTATCTCTATTGATCTTTTTTTTTATTTCGGACTATATCGGATATAGTTATAATTATGCTCGGTTTCTCAACAATGATGCGCTTTTGATGAGCAATCTGAAGAATCATATAACATTCTAGGTGTCCTTCATGGCAGCATCGTTCCGTTCCATTTCGCAATCGTAACGATGGAACATTTATAAGCGTTTAGCAAAAATTTTTCTATTTCGGGTAACTCCGGTTGCATGATAGCACGCGACTGAAATATCTGCAAAGAGTAAACGGGAAGACGGCATTTGTCTGAGAGGAATTCCTGTTCCTGTAAAGCACAAATTATGGACATGAAGTTTCAGGTTAAAATCTCGTAATCATTATCTTTTATGTTGCGATCATTAAAGATAAATAATGGCTTCCAAAAGAAACAGTCTGTCTAGTTTTAACTAACCTAAATTCGAATTGTGTTGGGTGCAATAAACATCTTACTTATTTACATCTATTCCGTTTATTAACTGCGAATATCTTCAAGGTTAATATATTTAACCTAAAGGCACAGCTTAATTAGAATAAAATCAGCCAACCCCATCGAATTCTTTCTGTTCTTATTTATTGAAGCCTCTACACATTTTAATTATTTATGTCAACAGAAATCCGGGAAAAAAATAAAAATAGTAAAATCCCAATCAATGGTTAAATGCCTAAAATTAAAAATACCCAAATTCCTTTGACTTTATTCTCATCATTCCAGAATGAAAACTTACTGGAAATCCGAACATTATCTTGGAAGGTGGTAACAGCATGAAGTTGTCTCGATTTCCCCCTCGTTGTTCCGGACTTAAAAAGTGTCCAGATGTCTATCCGATTTTACGCTGGTTGACCCGGTTGCGAAAAGTGCTGTCCTTGAATTCTTTGTCCGATTTTACTCTCATTGCTCTAGATAGTTTAGTTATATTAGTTTTAGTTTTAAAGCAACACTAGGACAATTTTGGGACATACCTAGTAATTTTAAACAGCGATCCCCTGACAAAAACGATACTTGAAATGGCAGCTCCTCCCCACACTACAACACACAGCAGGAGAAAGCGTTTGGCCCGACGGATTTAACACGCAACAGGTCCCCTTACACGATGGTTCTTCTGTGGAATCGGGTCTTGTACCTGAAACCTTATGGCTCAAGAGCTGAGACCTTAGCACCAGACCACCGTTGCCCAATTTTTGAATAGAAAACGTAACGGACTTGCTTCGAGTTTCCATTCATTGTCACAGATGCAAGTAATATCATGAAATGTCTGGATTTTACACTCTTTATTTTGAATTCAAAAAATGCCCCAGGATTTTCATTCTTTTACACGTTGCACAGAATGCAAAAAGTGTTTTTCCTTGATTTTGTTGTCGGATTTTACTCTAGTTGTTCTTACTGGAAAACATCCCTGGGCTGTTCCGAATATTCATCCATTGTCGCGAGTGCAAGTAATAGCGCGATATTGTCTCGATTTAACACTCGTTATTCCGAATGCAAAAAATATCCAGGTATTTTCTCGAACTGACGCTCATTGTCCTGGTATCAAGAATAATAAAGCTTCAGATTTGTTTCGTTTTTGAATAAAATATTTCTTGCTGGCCCTTCCTTTCTTTTAATAATACAGTCCATCTCTCCGCTACTAAAATGGTTGACGCTGTAAGGACCATTTGACTCGCAGTCACCAAAATTTGGTACATAGATACCTTGGCGAGTCGATATATGCCCCTTGGAGCGATTGTTTTCCAATTATCATTAAATAAATATTAATCTGAATTTTAGTGTTTTTCCGCTATAACTTATGATAATATCATCGCACAGGAATGAATTTTATATTGTTTCAAAATTTTGAAAATTGCCTTTTCAATTGTAGTAATTCAACAGTCGTGAAAACTCTACCATAATATTGGCAATTTTATGAAAAAAAAAAACATTTTTCTCTTATTTTACCTAAATATTGGCAATTTTATTAAAAAAAGTATTTTTTCTTATAAATTATAAAAATATTTTAAATTTCTATCTAATATTACATTGCTATCCTAAAATTCAAATCTTTTCCCTTTTTTCATCAAATATTTAATCATCTGATTTTCTTTTGTTGTTAAAAACTGAAGAAGGAAGGACTCATTTAAATAATTGTTAAAAATATTTTTACAAGACGAACAAAAACAAAGTGAAGCCACACTATTTCGAATGTTAAATACATAAAGAAAACTACGTTTTTAATAGCGTTATAGGACTGTCCTTATTAGACACGGTTCATGTACACAATAAACAGAACTTAAAATAACAACGCTTCATTGCCAGAAAATTGACGAGATCAAGAAGCTACTTCTAAACAATTTATCTATACTTATAATAAAGCTCAATGTGTGTGTTTGTGTGTTGGCGCTCTACAGGCCAGACCGTTTGCACCTCGGAGCCCTTTTTTCGAATTTTTAATTAGAATTTGAATTAATTAAAAATTAAGTGAAATTTCAACGTTTTTCCGCTATAACTTCCGAAAATATGATCGCATAAACATGATTTTTACATCAATTTAAAGATTAAAAAATGAGCCTTCTAATGGTATCAGTGTTTTAACGTATAACTTAAGCTTCTATTTTTAACGAATTTTTAAAGAAATATTTTAACCATGTTTTTAGCACGTGACTGGATAAAATAAAAGAATGCCGGAAGTTCAAATAAAAAAAAGTATCATCGCAAAATAAATCTAAAGAAATACAACTTTCAGCACGTGACTGGATTTAAAAAAAAGAAATATAAAATGTGATATTTTCTTCAAAAAAATATATGCAAAGCAAAGGTTTCTACAATCGTTTGCAATATCTATATCATTAACTCAATAAATCTTCTTTATTTACGGTAAACCTGATTGAATTTAGACAGGATATGCATTGAAATACCGACTTAATGGCATATTTATGTATTCGTTTGCAATATCTGTATCATTAATTCAATACTTTTTTTCCCTTTCTCGCTTCCTTTAAAAAAACATATATAATATTTTGGAAGCATAACCGGTGGTTAAAACTGACTGATTTATAAAATTAAAGAATATTATTAGGAAAAAGTGTACTTTTAGAACTCTCCGTCCCTCATATTAAAGAAAATATTAATTTCAGGTCAATCAATGCCCGGAATTACTTCAAGGCTAATGAATATGTGATTTAATTGAAAATTTTAGAGCCCATTACTCATGGCGAACCAGCTGGCCGCCAAAGACGGCTAGTCTGAAATAAAACGTAATAGATTTCCCAGAAATGAACAAGTTAGGCGCTTAAGACTAGTTAAAATATATGCAAACATATTAATTTATTATTGTTTGTTTGCTTTTTTTTTTGAAAAATTAGCTTTTTAAAAATTATTTTCATGGACAATGTATTTTAATGTATTATCACAATCCCCTATTGAAATTCCTTTACATAATTTTAGATATTTCAGATATAGAAGTGATAGACATTTGATTTTAAAAGTGCCAAATGACTTGTAATTCGCCGAATAGTTTATAAAATTTAGATAATTATAATCTATAAGCATAACTGCATTTTTCAAATACATAGTATTAGAATGTCTCCGAAGTCAATCCTACAATTGATGATATAAGGTCGACCATATAATTGATGATTTCAGTAAAAAAAAAAAAAAAAAAAAGTTTATCTTCGGTATTTTAAACAAAATACCAAACACGTGACGAAGTTTGTATAGATATACATCGCTTGAATAAAAGTTTTTTAATACAAATAATTCAATAAATTTAAGCTGATACTTGCTCTTAAAGATTTATGCCAAATTTTGAAAAATGCAATCTATTAAAGAGTTCATCAGTCTTATGATGTCCTTTGACCAATAAGTAAAGTTTGGATGCAATTTGGTGAAAAGTTAATTCTGACAATCTGTATATTTTCGAGTAAATAAAGGAAAGCGATAACTCCAAGACGCAAGGACTTAGCAAATAATTGTATGATTTCAGGCCAACATTGCAAATATAATCAAATTTCGGGCTCAATTCGTTAAAAAAAAATAACCGTTTCGAGATTGTATATTTTCGAATATATCAAATGAAGGGGACAATTCCAAACTCAAGGATTTAGACATTGTTTAATATGATGTCTTGACGCTAATATTGCAGATGCATCAAACTCAATCATTGTAAAGCAAAATTCGTAATGTTTTCCCTCTGATATAATAAATATAAAACACGCCGTATTATTTTATTATATGAAAATGAACCCGAGAGGGTAACATTCCAACTGGCTTACATAATGCTTTTGGAAAACCCCTAGATCACGTAATAATATAAGAGGCAGTCAAAACGAGACAGATGGAAATAAAGGAAATGAACTACTAAATATTTTTAAAGTGTGGTGATATCTTAATAAGACAGATAACATCTACAGGAGATGAGCATGCTTTTGTCCTGTGGTATGTTACTGGCTTACAAACCCAAAGGTCCAAGGTTCTATTCCGAGCCAACATCTAATTCCCACAATGGTGACCTCAGACGTGATGAACCTTCAACCTTCAAGCAACTGATATGTGGCGCCATCTACCCGCAACACAAAGTCGTCAGACTCACTTGACGCAGCAACACAAAGTCGTCAGACTCACTTGACGCAGCAACACAAAGTCGTCAGATTCACTTGACGCAACAAATCACGCACGCTCACCATAACGCTTGGCGTAACTAAAAAGCTCTCCGCTCGCCAAACAAACATGGGTACGGCGCATTAGATACACAGCAACCACTCACTCAACAAACCAATTCATCACCACTCAACAACAACGCATATCGTTCGTCTAACTCACTGGTGGTTGAGTCTGTGGTGATATCTTAGTAAGACAGATAACATCTACAAGAGATGAGCATGCTTTTGTCCTGTGATATGTTACTGGCTTACAAGCCCAAAAGTCCCAGGTTCTATTCCGAGCCAACTCCAATTCCCACAAAAGTAATCGATATAACTATTAATAAATCTATCCCACTATAATACAAGATTGTCAATACAATCAGGGAAAATATTTTATGGTTGCCTACCGAATAATGATTGCACCAAGGTGTGCACCTCTTCGTTACCTGGGCTTATACTTACAAATCTTCAATAAATGAGATGGGTATTTTTATGAATGCAGGGCCACGCATACCTTTCTTCGGAGCCTCCAAAGTATGAAAAGGACAAGGAGTGATATTTGGACTGTGTGAAGTATGTGTAAGGGATTCTCCGATAGCATTTATTTCTCTCAAACTTAAACGCATGTCACATGTTTATTCGTTATTCACAGCAGACATTCGGGCATGAGTTTCAGTCCCTGATAATCTTTCTGTAGCAAAAAAAAAAAAAAAAAAAAACCAATCCAGTACGTTGTCTCCCTTCCCTTTTCTTCATAAACCCACACAAATCACTGACTTCATTTCAAGCACTAACAGACAAACGACCGAGCCTTGAACATTCACTTTATACATTCCCGATTCCCAATAGAAGATGCTTTTATTCACAAAAATTCCTATGTTGCCAAATTTTGCCATATACTCATTTTATAGTCTATCTCGTTTTTATTTGACTGCCTCTTATAGGAGTCTCCAAATTAATATTTTGGGCTTCTTGATACAATGAAGAAAAAGAATAAGCATTTTGGAGACCCATTTTTTACTGCCAACTTAAATCATAGTTTGACAAAGCTCAATAGGCTTAAAGGCTCAAATTTTTTGAACCTTAAAGCGAATTTCAATAAATTCTGTTTTTCAGGTATTGGCCTAGTTCAACTGACGGAAAATTGGATGTACTTATTACCCATGTACTTATGGATGGACGGACATAGGTAATAAATACGGACTTGGATGTAAATATTATTTATGATCTGATTATACTAGACTCAAATATAGACAGTTATTATTGGATTTACAATATGCCACTGTCTAATGATAGTTCAGCACATTTTTATAGAATGTTTACGTTTTAATTCTCAACGAATTCATCATTTAAAATACTTTTAAAAGACATCCTTCATCATTGCTTCATCCTCCTCTTTTTAAAAAGGATTGGTTTCTTCTTCTCACAGGAGTATTGTTCAATTTTTTAATGTTTCAAAATCTATAAAACAGATTTTTATGCAAATAGACTTTTTCTGACATCCAACATAATTTTTAATTAACTTTTTAAAATATGACCATACATTTTTTATGAATCGTATGTTTTAGATATGGCTGATGCTGTATAATCAAGAAGGGTTTTAACGCCTGTAAGAGCCCTACAATCAATCAGCCAACCCAGTTTATAATATGCCTAACAAAGAAAATCTAGATGTTCAATTTATTGTCTTAGCTAAGCACTCCTCACTAGTATTTCAAATCAATAATAATAAAAAGATAGAAAATCCTTCAATAAAAATTGGCCATCCCCAATAAATAATACAGTTCATTGGATAATCTTCCTTGAAGATGCCTTTGAAAGTATTTAAAACTATAAGATAACATAGCAATTCAAAGCTTTATAAATCTGTATACATGTAATTCAAAGTTTTAAAAGCCTTATGATCAGTTACGAGTGAAAAATAGTCAGCTTATGAACTTAAAATGTTGGTATAAGAAGAATACTTTATTTAATTTATAGGACCTAGAAATTATCTAAAATCTTAGGTTTACAAGCAGAAGTATTTGGAAAGTAGAAATTGTGGATGGGAATATTGTTACCCAGAATGGACTCAGATCCCGGTGACTGGCTAAACCGGGCATTCGAGCAGATAGTATTGAAACCTGAGACAGAGACAGTAATGGCAAGAAATGATCTCGCACAGAAGTAAGAACCTTGATATGATTTCTATGGACCAAGATTGTACCCATCGGACGTTCACAGACAAATCATTGAAGTGTACGGGTGCGAAGCAATGAATAGACAACAGGTGGCGAAATGGTGTCGTTCTTTTGAAGCTGGTAGAGAGATTGCTGGAAACGTTTAAGGAGGAGGACTGGAATCACTCTCCATATAGCCCGATTTTGCTCCCAGTGACTATTTTCTTTTCCAGGCATTGAAGAAACACATATCCGAAACAAGATTCATATCAGATGGTAATGTTCAAAAAAGTACCGAGAATTGGCTCAACAGTGAGGGACCTGATTATTACCAAGACTGATTAAACAAATTGGTGATAAATGCCTCAATTGGTTTGGTGATTATCTAGAGAATTGACCGCCACATATGTCTCTTAACACATTAAAGGCGGGAATATTGACGAAAATATGGTAAATAATGCGGATCAAATCGTAGTACTACGACTCCCACATTTAATGTATTAATTGCCATTTGTATCATGTGTCTATTGTTAATACAAAATATTTCCTTTACTTTGTAAACTTCTTATAGAATCAGCCCTCGTATAAAGTTTACCTCGGTTCATTTGAAATGAAACAAAATAAAATATAAATATTTGCCCCATTTAATGCATTTCTCAGTTGCAATAGCATACCACACCCTAATAGATTGGAAACTGTTAACGATTTCGCAGACAATGATGTGTTAGATACACGCATAGATTTATTGAATTGTTAGTTTTAAGTACGCAATTAAGTAAAAATATCAAGTAATTTAAAATGCAAAAAAAAAAAAAAATCTTTCATAAAAGCTTTAAAAGCTCAAAGCTCTTTAAATTTAACTGAGATAAAATTAGAGTAAATGTTCCAGATTGGATATCTCACCTAATTAGAAAGTTAAATCAATTCATATGTCAAGGAGATAAAGCATGCAACTTATATGCATATATTTCTCTAAGCTGAAATTAAAAATATTTATTACCAAATCAATTCAAGATAGCACAGTCGGTTTTTAAATAAACCATAACAGGATACTTAAGCTACATCAGTAGGCAACATTGAATAATCAAATTGATCTAGTCGCTCATTTATTTACAAGAAAATTTAAAAATAACTTATATCTACTGTCAGATATTTTATCTTCAAAAATGCACGTTCCTCAAAGCTCATTAAAGTAATCGACGATAATATTTTTAACTAACAATCTGCAATCTGATAGTTATGCACAATGATCTCGGTCACTTGATCTAGTGATGATTCCAACACGACGATTGTCACCTAAACAGATTAAAGATGGAAAACGGATTAAAGAAGTTCTACAAGAAAATATATGACTTTATAATTTCCTGCATTAGTAAAAATGTAAATATTGTAAAAATTCCACTTATACAAAGAGAAATTATTGTAATCGTCAGAAAATGTGACAGTGACAGAAGTTTTTTGTATGCATATTTTACACTTCCTAGAGTCCAAACATTTTTTTTAGAATTTCGCATGCATTATGTTACACATCTGTAAAAACTATCACTCAAAAACATTTTCAGATAGAAGAAAAACAAGTAATATTTTTTAAAAAATGAATTAAACTAATAATTAGGTCAACAGAGAAAATTTTTGCTTTAATAACTTTTTATTAAAAAATTATTAAATATAAAAAAATGATTGATTTTCGGAAAAACCAAACTCTGCGAATTCGGGAAAACCGCATTCTTCACCTTCGCGTTAAAAGTACTGAAATCCTCGTATTTTACCGATGGTGCTACTGCCTGTCGATTTTAATTTTCATTACAACCTGGTAAAACTCTATTTAAAAAATTAAAGATTAATTAAATTTAATGAATGGATTGATATTTGAAAAAAAAACTGTATTTACATCGAGTGACATCCACTGCAAGTTTTTAAAAATGTATTTGAACTCGAGTGAACGAATAAAAAGTATTTTATTAACGACTGAAAATTTGAACAAAATATAAATATTTATTTAACTCCATAATGGTATTTAAAACATTCTGCTGCAGTATTTCTCAATGAGATGAACATCATAATACCACGAAGATAAAAAGTGATGCAGTAATCGTGGATTGGTAGTTATTTCATTTCTTGTACATATAAAAATAGATGTAAAATTCTTTCGAAAAATGAACTAATCTCTTAAACAGGTGTGGAAATTTTTGCTCATGATTAATTACTTGCTCATTAATTTGCTCAACGGGGTGAGATTAAAAAGCATTCAAAGCGTAAACTCGATTTCCATCGTGGTATTAAGAAGTATAAAATGCTCATGCATGAGACGTATAGTGACCTTCACAGACCAGTCTTTATGCATGGAGAAGGTAAGAAAAATACTTTACAATGGAGAATGTGAAAGAGTTTCAATGAGACCATTCCTATTGGTTTTTAGATAAAATTTTCATCATTAAGAGCAAGCTTACTGCAAAAGAATAAATTTAAAATCTAAAGAGGGAGAGCGATTTTTTTTCCAATCAGCAAGACTATCTCCCTTCAATTTCATGGTAGCAACTTTTGTTTTTAACTTCGTAATGTAACAAAAATAATCCAACATACATTTAAGGCCTTTGTACGTTTAGATCCCGAATTTGAATGGATCAATAATTTTGGTGTGATAACTGCAGACCACATTTCGCTTTCTTTGTTTATTGCATTTTTCAGATACTAAGTTAACAATATAAGGAACAACCTGCCTGCAAGGTTCAGGTTGAATACATTTATTCAACAGTTTAATATATATCTATTTTAATATATATCTAATAAATTTATCTTCAATTTTCTTAAAACTTTTATTTTCATAAAATTCGCCATCGTTAACATGATATCTCAAATCTAATTGAGGTATTTATATAATGATTTCAGCATGTTTATCTAGTAGCAAAAACATACACCGGATCCTTGCTACTCTATAACGTTTATGAGCTAACATGTAGATACAGAATAATAAACCGACAAGCGTGTTTTTTAGGTCAAATTTTGTCTAATGTGCAAGTATCAAGAAAAAAACCTTACACCATGAAAAGAAGACCCATACAGCGTTTAGTATACAGCCTTACTTTCTTGAATTGATTTGATACCCGGCTTCGCTGCATCTCTTAAAAATCGAAGCCGTATCTGATACTTTTAAACCTGACACAACTGATCAGAATTAAATTGATTTCTCAGTCAGTATTAGTACTCGGATAAATGCCAACAAGTTTTTTGTATTATCCGAACCAAGATAAATTTTTTAATAGATTCTGTCTAAACTGAAAATTTCAAAGTTGGTGTATAATCCGCATAATAAATTTCATGTATCTACTGAAAGCAATTTTGAGTTATCGTTTTCTTGGAAATACGTAATCTCAAAGGGTCCTGGTGGTAAGGTCCTGCTTCGGAACAGTAGGGTTTCGGGTTCGAGACCCGATTCCACCGAAGAACCGTTGTTAAGTGAGTCAGGTGAACGTCAAATCCGTCGGACCTAAATGTTCCTATTCTGATCTGATGCAAAAGTTTAGAGAGGGAGGGAGCCAGTTCAGATTCGTCCTCAGCTTCTGACAGTAGTTCAAAGTTTTTTTAAAGATAATGAAGAACAGAAAAGAAAAAATTTAAATCAAATATCGAAATATTTGACTCATTGTTGACTTCGTATACGAGAAAGTAAAGATGTTTCTTTTAGATGTTAAGGTATCCAACTACGTTAGAAACACTGTTTATCACTACATTGACGAATTTTTTAAAAATTGTTATTGCTGGTAATTCAGACTTTAATCTTTCCGAAATTTCCAGATATCTTACTTAAACGTTTTCCAACAATCATTCTGCTAGCTTCAAAAGAGCACTGCGTATTGTCTACTTATTGCTTGGCCCCGTGCACTTCTTAATTTTTATGTGAATGTCCGATGGGGACACATTCTTGGTCCATCGAAAACGAATCGCGACCCGCATCTCTATGCGAGACTACTTCTCCAGACATCTTGCCATTACTGTCGCTGTTTTAGGTCTCCGTACAAACACTATCTGCTCGAACGACCTATCTAAGACTATTATTAAGTGCCATCTGTCTCCACTCAGAGTAACAAAGTTCAAAACCACAATTTCTACTTTTCAAAGGGCCGAGGTGACTTGGTGGTAAGGACTCGGCTTCGAAACTGGAGGGTTTCAGGTTCGAGACTAGATTCTATAGAAGAACCGTAGTGTAAGGGGGTCTCTTGCACGTTAAATCTATCAGGCCATAGGTCCTCCCGCTGGTGTGGAGAGGGGGGTGCCACCTCAGGTGTCGTCCTCGTGGCTCAAAATGACGAAGTCCGTCCCAAAATAGCCCTAATGTTGTTTTACAACAGGATGTTGAAATACTTAAACGTAAACTACTTTCAAAATACTGCTGCTTGTAAACTTTTTTTGAATCACTCCTATTTCATAGAGATGGATGAAAGTAAAAATTATAACTGCCCATATTTCAACTGGAAAAATGAATTCAACCATTATTTCCATAATATTCCAAAAAAAAAAATTGTACTCTATTAAAACTGATTACCTTGGCTAATATTTGCTCTTACTTTATAATATACGTTTTTCGATCAGAAAATCCCGATTTGATCAAGCATCTTACCAGCTTATTAGTTGTTTACTGGAGCGAAGAGATATCTGCGAAGACACTATGCTCGGTTGATCGCTTGTTCGACTTTTATTTCTTCTATCAAAAAACGGTTCAAAAAACCGTCGAGACATCAAAGAAGGAGTATCTCTTTTATGGTACTTTTAATTGGTACTTTTCACTGCTTCATTTCATTCAGATCGGGAATGGGTGCATTCCACAGGGCTCTTGACTTCGATTCAGATGATTGAGATAATTTATATACCAGAAAAGGCGATTCATTAATAAAAGTGGAGCGACGTATTTTTAACGACAATCAGATTAATATGTGAGTGTGAATTTATGAACTGAAGAGAATATAATAATTATATTTCACTTTGAGATCAGTAGTAAACAATTTCTTGAGGTATCTTTATGAAATTGTTTTGAGGCAATATGAAAATAAGATTGAAATTGATACAAAATAGAACAACGTATTTTTAACGATATTCTGATTCATTTGTTATTTCTTTATTGGAAGGTGAATGAGCTGAAATTATCTATACTTAAAATTTGGTATTTATATAAATAACAATATATGTAGAAGAATGTGATTTGTAAAAAAATTTTACTGTGAAAAAATATTTATGAAGATATGTATTTATAAATTTGGGAGAAATTTATAGAAACAATAATAAATATGACGCAACTTAATTTGTAATGACACTTTTATTAATTTTTATCCGGTGTCCTGTCTTAGGTAGAGAGTCAAGGGGTCTCCGTTATCTGGGCGTTCCAGGTTCGAATCCTGGTTCGGCATGATTGTTCTTCCCTTGTGTTCTATTTGTGAGATGTGTAAATGACCACCCTGTAAAAAGGAGTAGTGCAAGTGAATGTGTGTGTATATCATCTTCATTTGAGCTTGAGGTGAGACTTATGCCTTCGGATACTCGGAAGTCTTTATACACAAAATCTCCTTTCAGTTTTAACACGGACACAACATTAGCATCATCAATTTTATTATGAAATATAATTATAAAGAAATGAAATAGATTTATTCTTATAAAATATATTTCAAATATGAACGAAGTCAGATGAATTTGGTTCTGAAATTTTCAGATGTGAGACAGAATTTTGCGAGGAGTGATAAAAAAAAAAAAAAAAAATAACAAGCAGCAGTATTTGTAAAGTAGAAATTGTGGATGGGAATGTTGTTACCCTGAGTGGGAACAAATAGCACTAGTTACCTTAGACCTGGCGTTCGAGCAGATAGTGTTAGTAATGAGACCTGAAACAGCGACAGTAATAGCAAGACGTCTAGAGAAGTGGTCTTGCGCAGAGGTGCTAGAAGGGGATACGATTTCTCTAGGTCAAGAGTGCGTTTTCATCGAATATTTACAGATAAGCCGTTGAAGTGTACGTGAGGCAAAGCAGTGTATAGAAAACAGGTAGCGAAATGGTGTCGTTCTTTTGAAGCGGGCAGAGAGATTGCTGGAAATGTTTCGGTAGGAGATCTGGAGTCACTCACTGTATAGCCCCAATTTGGCTCACAGCACCCTTTTCTCAACATTGAAGAAACACTTATCCGAAACAAGGTTCATATCAGACGATGATGTTCGCAAATGTGCCGAGAACTGGCTCATGGCCAAGGGCCTGATTATTACCAAGAGGGATTAAACAAATTGGTCTAGAGGTGTGATAAATGCCTCGACATGTTTGGTGATTATGTAGCAAAATGGCCGCCAAATCTGTCTCTTAATTACCCTTTGTATACTGTATCTGTTATCAATTAAGCATTTTTCCTTTCTCTTGTAAACCTTTTTGGATCATCCATCTTACATTGTTTTTTTAGTAATAATTAAATTCAGTTTTCAGTTGGAAAAATCTAGATGAAGTTATTAATCTGTGAGGTTTAGAAGTCATAAGAAGTTGAAAGGAGTACCATAAATCTTTATCAATTTTTGCAGGTTATCTCTATGAAAATAAAATTTGAAAATTGAATATTTAAATTTAAAATTCGTGACATTTTAATTCTATTGTTTTTAAATGCTAGTCAATTTTTGCGACCAATTCTTGCACCATGGTTGCTTATCTTGTTTAAATTCTTATCTTGTTTAAATTTTGTTTGTTCATAATTTTTAAATATTGATAGATACAATTCATAATATTTTTTAACTGTTTCACCATTGTTCCATGTATTTCTCTAATTATTTGCCTATATGTTTCTTGTCTATTACTTATATTTTTATGTACCCAGTTATAACATACGGAAAAGTAGTAGTCCTCCTAAATGAAGTCATTGAAAAAACTTTCTCCCCTGCTTCATCCTTAAGTTAAATTTTAATTCGACAAATTTAATTCGACTTAAATTAAATTAAATTTAAGTACGACAAAATTTCAAAACTTCAATTAGAAGCAAGTTTTATATTAAAACCTACCCAGCATGAAAAAACTAGTTGAATCTTCATATTTTGATTAACATTGGAAAAAATTTTTGAAGTGTTAGTAGAAACTCTGAGCATTGTTCGTGTTTCACTTCTGAAATGACATGTTTTTGTAGAATGCACTTAAAATATTTTTTTAATTATTAAAATGGTAAAAAATTATATTAAAAAATTGCCATTATTGAAAAAATAATAAATATTTTTTTAAATTTTAGAATGATGTAAAAATAAATTTGTACTGCAACGTTTTTGAAAGTTATCGTGAAAAACCAAAAAATTTCGATTATTTTTTAATTAATGTAAATTATAAATAATATTTCAAAAAATATTCACTCCTAGTTGCACATTTCTATCCTGAAAATTACATGTGCGCCATTTTTTGTAACTCTAGATCGAGTGTTTTAACTTATATAGAGCACATACATTCTTCTTTATTACTATTTGAAATATGCTAATAATAAAAGTGGATATATGCATTTTAGATAAAAATCAAGAAATAGCCAGTCATGAATAAAAGTGGAATTATTCACATGAAAGTTTTTCGATAAACTTTCTATGAAAGGATTTTGTTCAACATTTGATAGAAATCTACACATTTTGCTGTAAATATGTACCGCATTTCAGCTATTTAGTTCAAAGGGTTTTTGAGTTATAGTGCTCGCAAACAAACTGACAAACATTTCAGCAATATAGTTCTAAGTGTCTTTGAATTATAGTGTTCACAGACAAACACTATAGCTATCTATTTCAAAGCTTCTTTGAGTTATAATGCTCACAAATAAACAGACAAAAATTTCAGCCATCTAGTTCAAAGTGTTTTTGAGTTATAGCGCTCACAAACAAGCAGACATAAAGCCAAAAATATGTTACCGGATTCAGAGAAGTGTGAAAAGTGGAGCTTTGCCATAAACATAAGTTCGTATTTTCTTAAAATTACAGTACTTCATCTATACCTCCCGCACGAGAAAGTAAACATTGTTGATACACTAAGATGACTTATTTAATGTCATTAGTAGTGAAATCAACCGTCTTCCTTTCTTTCATGAAGACCTAGATGGCTCATATGATGAAAGCGAATCACCCATTGTTTACATTTGCACGACTCAGATCCATGGTAAATATCAAATTTTAACGGCTAATTTATATGCAGCGGGCAAATTTGACCTTCATTGTTCTCTAAACTCTTTTCTAAGGTATATTATTGGTGTTAAAATGTACAATACATGGAATATACAAGGTGCCGCTTTAATCTTGACCCAATAACTAATTTCTATAGATAGACACATACATAGGTCCAGTAAGGAAATTGCTTCGAGTTATTTAAAGAATTATATTTTCTGCTGTGAACTTAAGTACAGGGTGTATGTTTTTTAACAGAAGGTGCTCGGAGACCTCTGCAGCTAGAACTATCAGCTGCAAAGCCACCAAATTTTGTACGGGGACAATTGACGACATGAGAAAAAGGAATCTGCAGAAAAAATGAGTTCCAAAAGTTGCCGATAGGGGGAAATTTGGCGCTTTCTGTCTGAATTTTAAGTTTAACGCCACGGTAAAATTTTAAAAAGCTTCAGTAAACAGATAAATGAATAAAAAAAGATTTATTTTTTCCACAAATCTGCTTTATTCAAAAGAAAAATTCTAGAAGAGTATCCATTCGACTTTTTTATTATTCTTTGTACTTTACCATTAATGCTCGTCTGATTTCTTTCTA
>JAPMOQ010020864.1:528650-563557 GCA_026543055.1 Argiope trifasciata
TATATATATTTATTTATATATCTTGATCAAATTTTCAATCATTAATTAAGTACTTTTTATTCATCCACTCGACATTTTTTTACATTTTTTTGAACTTATAGTGGACGACACGATGTGAATATAATCTTTTTCAAATATTTATTCATTCATTAAATTTAATTCCTTTTTAATACTTGAAATAGTTTTAGCAGTTGTTAAAGAAAAACGAAGTCAACAGACAGCAACTCAATCGGTAAAATGCAAGAATTTCAGTATCTTTTCAAGTGAAGGTGAAGAATGCGAGTTCAGTTCTTGCACATATCAGTCACTTTTTGCTACTTGATAATTATTTAATAAAAAGTAACTAAAATAAAAATTTCCTTTGTTGACCTAATGAAGAATTGACTTTAATTTTTAAAAAAATATTATTACTTGTTACTAGTAAATATGTCCCGGTTTAGAATTACATGTCCAAGATAGCCTTATTATTTTATCATGTATTAAGTATACATAAAGAAATATATTATAAATAGATTTTAAAAGATATCTTCGATATAGATTTTGTGGAATCAAATCAATGAATAAAAATTGTGTTTGATTGTTAGCCACTGAGCATATGAACATGATAACTCAAAAATAACTCGAATAAGAAAGATAAAGAGTAGTTTGCGGTGACTTTCGATTCAAAAAATACATAAAAATCGAGTTTTGATTGAAAACCCTCAATTGGAAGATAGTCTACTGTCCATCTGTCTATACATGTGTTGATAGGAGAACTCAAAAATGCAATGAGCAAGATAAATGAAATTTATCAAGTATTTTTTATATTAAAAATGATAGATGCACGTAAAATATTTGACAAAAAAAATTCAGTTTTATCTATCATTATATTGGCACCATATTTCAAAATTTCAATATTCAAGATAAATTAAATAAGTTTGTGGTATTTATATCACAATTGCTGCATCAGATAAGCGAGAAGTCCAAAATGCACACCAGATTATTTTATGTACATATATATATATATATATAGAGAGAGAGAGAGAGAGAGAATTAAGCAATAAAAAGTAAACAAAAATGAAATAAAACCTATTTATGAAACAAATCTAAATTAATATATTTAATTTCATTATGTAAACGAAACTAAAAATTGGAGTCGAAACTAAAAATTATTAACTAAAAAGTTTAAAATTTTAAATTTAAAAAAAAACTAATCATTGTATTTAGTGAGCGCAAGTGCAGCTACAACTAAAATACAGATAAATCTAAATTAATTAACAAAATAAGCCAAGCAAAAAGAAACACAACCGAATCAAATTAATTGACAAAATAAGTCAAGCAAAAAGGATTCTTTTCCTATTGGTCGTAGTTTTGATTCGTTTGTGTTCCTTTTTGCTATGCTTATTTTGTTAATTTATATATATATTGAGAGAGAGAATTTTTTATTTATTACTATTTTTGTTAATACCAAGTACCCTTTTTGTTTATGAAACTAATTCTATATTGAACAATTCTCTCTATGATTTTAATTAAAATCCAACAATAAAAATTATGTCCTAAAAACAATTTCATTGTTAAATAACTTTTCTGATTCAATTCGAAAATTGATCTATCGCTTGATTATTAAATAAATTAAAATTATTATAAAAAGGAAATAAAGTTATTATAATCGATTTTCAAGTCAACTTTAAAACAAAAAGCAAATAATTTCAGCAATTTTCTCATATTTTAGTCATTCATAATACTTTTATGAAAATTTAGTAACTTTCTTATAATTTATTCATTTTGAAATTTTCTACTTTTTTTTTTTTTTTTTCGATTTCTATATAAAATCGAAACAGTCTCTATGATTCTTACTTTCGAATTTCAAATATTTTTTGCCCCAAAATGCTTTATTACTTTTTAAAAATTAACTCGTTCTTTTCAAATCTAGCACCTATCCATATTGGTTGAATTATTTAGAAGAAACGTTACACGAGTTTGAAAACTTGTTTAATCTAATAACTCAGAGTTTCTTTTAAGAAGATATACTTAGAGATATTTTTTGCAGCCATATTTATTTCAGATTGTGAAAAAAGGCCAAATTATTTCTAAATGAGCAACAAGTAATTGCAATATAAAAAAATTCATTCAATTTCTACTTGGGTAATTTTTTTTATTTTAGTTAACTTTTTATTAACTAATTACAATTAATATAAATATGTACATATACATACGATGGAATCACAATATTCAGTGGCAAAATAGAAAGCGAATTTCCTTGCAATTTTCCGTTTTCCCTTCTATATATGGTGTTAGACTATTATTTTTGTTTGTTCCCATACATTTCCTTTCAGAGTTTTTAATTTATGTAGCTGAAGGTGGTCTATAAATTCTCACAGCAAGAACTGAACTCGCATTCTTCACCTTCACGTAAAAAATACTGAAATCCTCGCATTTTAAGAATCGAACTACTGCTCGCTGAATTCAATTTTCAGTACAAATTGCTGAAACTCTATTTAGAGAATTAAAAATTAATTAGATTTAATGAATAAATTATTATTTGAAAAAAAAACTGTATTAACATCAAGTGTCATCCACTACAAGTTTTAAAAAATGTATTTGAACTCGAGTGGATGAATAAAAAGTATTTTATTAACGACTAGCCGCCTTTGGCGACCAGCTGGTTCGCCATGAATAATACGTTCTAAAATTTTCAATTAAATCACATATTCATTAGCCTTGAAGTATTTCCGGGCATTGATTGGTCTGAAATTAACATTTTCTTTAAGATGATGGACGGAAAGCTCTAAGAGATTAAATTTAATTCAAATTCTAATTTAAAAATTCGAAAAAAAGGGCTCCGAGGTGCACATTCCCGACTCCCAAAGTATACATGCAACAAATTTGGTAGCTGTAGGTCCCACGGTCTGGCCTGTAGCGCGCCAACACAAAGACATTGAGCTTTATTATAAGTATAAATAAAAAAACATATGTTATTTTTTCTTTAAAATCAGTACAAAATTCAAGAAATAGTTAGTTAAAAAATTCAGTTATTAGTAGTTAAAGAGTCGGTAACTTTATTCGAAAAAACTTTTTTAGTTTAATGCTCTAATAATTTATCGGTTATGCTTCCAAAATATTAAAAATGTTTTTTTTTTAAGAAAACGAAAAAGGGAAAAATATTATTGAATAAATGATTTAGATGTTGCAAACGATTACAGAAACCTTGGCTTTGCATTTATTTATTTAGAAAATATCACATTTTATAATGGAAAAAAATATTGAATTAATAATACAGATATTGCAAACGATTATAGAAATATGCCATTAAGTCGGGATTCCAAAGCATATCCTTCTAAATTCAATCAGGTTTACCGTAAATAAAAAAGATTTATTGAGTTAATGATATAGATATTGCAAATAATTATAAAAACCTTTGCTTTGCATTTATTTATTTTTTAGAAAATATCGCATTTTATGTTTCTTTTATTTTATCTTGTCAAGTGCTAAAAGTTGCATTTCTTTAGACTTGATTTACGAGGATAGTTTTTTTTAACTTCCGCATTGTTTTATTTTATTTTATCCAGTCGCGTGATAAAAAACATGGTTAAAATATTTCTTTAAAAATTCGTTAAAAATAGAAGCTTATGTTATTCATTAAAACACTGATACCATTAGAAAGCTAATTTTTTTATCTTTAAATTGATGTAAAAATCACGTTTGTGCGATAATATTTTCGGAAGTTATAGCGGAAAAACGTCGAAATTTGGCTTAAATTTTAATTAATTCAAATTCTAATTAAAAATTCGAAAAAAGGGCTATGAGGTGCACATTCCCGACCTCCAAGGTATACATGTACCAAATTTGATAGCTGTAGGTCCAACGGTTTGGCCTGTAGAGCACCAACATACACACACACACACACATTGGGCTTTATTATAAGTATAGATATAGATTAAAAATTTGAGCAAGATGTATATAGGGAGCGAGTGGACTAATAGTAGGAATTGGGAGAAAAAAAGAAGAGATTGATAGATAGAGATATTGGGAGATAAAATAAAACTCAGAATTTGTGGGAAAAAAATAGTTTATCTTAAATTTCAATTGTTATATCTTTTTATGTATAAATGAATGTAAACTTTTAAAAAACAAGAACGAATGGCTTTCGAAAATTAAATATATAAAATTACTAAAAACTATTCAAATATAATTACTTGAGGATGATATTCTAAAGGACACGGAAAATGTAACCCAAATAGTATGAAGTTGCAATAAGATAAAAGTATTTAATTGATAATTAAATTAATTAAGATATTTCTGTTTATCACATTTTTTCCTTAGGATTATTCTGCAAAGGAAACTAAACTACTGGTGCAAAAAAGAAGTTTTAAAATTGATGGCAACATAATTCGGTAAATAAAGGGTTAAATTCTTTTCGAGAAATATAATGCAATCATATATATACTTTTTATATTGTAAATTTAAAAGTAATTTTTTAAGAATATAAAATTATGTGCATACTATGGACTATTAATATTCTTAACCTTTTCACTACTGATCCAACCTAATTGGCCTTCTAAATTCACTTCTAGCAGGAAGGTTTCTGTTTTAAACGAAAGGGTTAAGATTCAAAAGGAATTGTCATCAGAAATGTCCTATCTTTACATTCTCAGTTCCTTGTTTCAAACAGAAACCATTCTGCCAGGATACAAATTTTATGGCCGGTTGGGCCGGATCAGTAGTGAAAGAGTGAAAGAATGTGAGAAAGAAATAAAAAGGGGAAAAGGGTAAATCTCTTTTACTTTTATATTTTATTAAGGCCAAAAATTGGTTTTTGGAAACAGTAGCTATGTAATAAATAATTGCCTCATACATAAAGGCATTATGTGGGATAAAGCAATATTTCCTAATATTCAAATAAATTCCAAACTATCAGTTAATTGTTATTGCCATTTTATATTCAATTTTTACGAATGAAACCAATTAATATATATTCAACGATATAATATTGCCATGGGCTAAAATGCATAGATTAAATCATTCGCCCTTACTTCAAAAAAAAAAAATAAAGCTTTTAAAAGTACTTTTCACGTGCGTTAAGTAGAAAACAGTGTAAAAATATTAAAAAAATGTCAACGTTTTTAATTTATTGATAAATATTATATAATCCAGATAACCATTTTTCCGAAATTTACGGACAGATGGCGCCCCTAATGTAGAATCGAAATTTAATTAAATCAATTGATTAAATAATAATTATATTCTGGAAATGCTAAAGTAGTATATAAACTTTTTCGCTTCTTTCTCGATAATACGCAAAGTTTTAAAGCTGTAATGTATTAGGGGAAAAAAGTGAAAAACAGAATATAAAATTTTGTATCGAAACGCATCTCGTAAATGCATATCAGCGTTTGATATTGCTTCAATCAAATTCAATTCCTTAGCAAACTATTTTCTACTTCACCTTACTTTAATAATGCCATGGATGCTAAAAATTTTATATTAAGAATTTAAACTCTATTACATGTTTGCATTTAAAGTTTTGAACATACACTAACAACAAAAGAATATCATTTTTAGTAGAAAATTTCCTAAGTATCCAATGAGATCTTAAGTTCAAAAGAAAAATTAAGTTCGGCAACTGAGAAAGAAAAGAAGGCTTAAAATCATTGTACCATAAATTACCTTTTTCCATTTTTAAGCTGAAGTAAGTAAAAATTACTAATTTTGACCTGTTCCAATTACTACCGTTATTACTAATGCGGCTTATAATTATATTATTTATAATTCGATCTCAAAATTTTTCAAATCTCCATCTTTGAAGTAACTCTGAGAAAAGCAGAATTTTACTTTCTCGTAAGTGAATTACACAAATTGAAAGCATTGCAAAAAAATTCGAACTCTGATTTGTCGACAAATATCGAAGTTTCGGATTTCCTTGAATTCGAAATAGTCAGTTTTGGAATGATCACGGTAGGTACACGAACTCAAATGCGCTTTGGGATAGGCACCAAATTTGTAGATTTCTCTTAAATATTGAATGTAATCTGTTCGGAAGAAATCTATGGGTCCAGCCGGCCAAGCACAAATGAAAGCCATAACAACAAGGCGTTAAGACTTAGATAAACAAAATTCAGTACACAGATTTACTATCTAAATTGTAGATTACGACACATACACATTTATAACCGATCTGACCATCTATGGTTTCTGAACTGTTTACATGCATACAAACGGAATAACTCAAAAATGCAATGACTAAAAAAAATTAAATTTGGCAAGTGATCTTTTGACTACAATAGTAGTTCAAAGTTTTGTTCAGTTATATTAACGCCCTGTTTTGAAGCAATACTAGGATTATTTTGCGACGGACCTCGTCATTTTGAGCCCCAGTCAGGAGACGAGGACGACACCTGAGCTGGCACCCCCTTTCCAAAATTACATACTACACCAGCAGGAAAGCATTTGGTCCCGATGGATTTAACGTGTACCAGAGCCGCTTACACGGGTGCTCTTCGGTGGATCGGGTCTCGAACTTGCAACCTTTCGACTCCGAAGCCGACTCTTACTACCAGGCCACCGAGGCCAAAAGTGACCTACCAGATCGGTAGATGTTTAATCCTCCAACAAAACGTATTCAGAATTCGACATAACTCACAATTTACAAGCTAGCTGAAAGTAAATATTTAATTTCCTGCATCCAACTCTTTACGTTATAGATACGATGCTTCCTTTCAATCAGACAAACTAATTTCATGTAAATGAATTTCGTTCAAAATTAGATTGAAATATTCAAATTTAATGTAAAGAACATCTATGAAATTTGGCAACAAGCACTTACCAGGGATTAATCACAAAAGTATCACCAATGGTTGCAAGGTAGATATAGTAAAATTAGCTAAATCCATGTCAAAGATATTTATTTTATAACAACTATTTACAAGTGCTATAGACGGTTTCCCCTGAGGCCGTGGTAGCCTGGTTGGTAGAGCGTCAGTCTCGTAACCGAAAGGTTACGGGTTCTGTCCTCGTTTTGGCCAAAGACCGCCGTGTTGGCTAATGGCAGTTGTGACACGTTAAATAGGTCGAGACTGCAAAGTCCTCCAAGTTCCCATAACAAAACGATACCTCTGGGGGTACTGAATCAAGGATGAGTCGGTCTCTGATTTGGATCTAAATTCCGACTTGCTGATGGATGAATGAGTGTATGAATGAATTCGACCACCCCCTAAAAAGGGTTGTGTCGTGTGTGTGAGCTAGAAGTCGGACTTCTGCCTTCTGGGTGCTCAGGGGTCTTTACCCTCAGAAGCTACTGTGCCCCCTTTCCGTGAAAATCACGGACACGACAACAACAACAACACGGTTTCCACTCCTTTAACCAATTTTATGCGGGGTTAGAAGTAAAACATCTAATTGTAGAGTATGCGAAAAAGTTTAGGAGCGATTACTCCTACTTGTTGAAATCATATCAGTCTATTTGGGAACCACATAATATAAAATTGCATTGAAATAGGGCAACAAGATGCGAAGTTTAATTTAATTTAATTAATTGTTTAGTTTAATCGTTTAAAGACAACACTAAGATTGTTTATGGCAAGTAATTTCCAATCTAATTCAGATGATGAGGACACAATTTAAATTGCCAGATTCCATTACTAGTACTCTAATTGGAATTCGTTGGACCATGATTCAATATGCAACAACTTCGTATACATAATAGCGTTAAAGTGCAATCGAGTCTCTGGTTTCGAAGTTGAGACCTTACAAATAAGCTGCCGCAATTTGAAATTCATAGATTTTTCTTCAAACAAAAATGAACTCCGTCGAATGGGACTATATCTATCTGTCTTTGTGCAGTTAAAAGCGATGATGGAGCACTCTATAAACGAAATTCAATTAAGAAATTTATCATGAAACTTATTAATTTTATTTAGAACAAGTCTGTCAAAGGGTTTGTCACTTTATGTATACGTACACGCTATGAACTCAAAAATTCAACGACTTAGATAGATCAAATTTGGTATACTGGCTTGTAGATAAAAATTATAGATCTGCATCTAGTTATGGATCTAAACGGTGGAAAAGAAGGCTTAGTTTAGTTTAGTTATATTAGAGACCATTTTGAAGGGAAACTAAAGCTATTTCAGGACTGATCTCGTAATTTTGAGCCGCGGTCAGATGACGAGGATGACACCTGAACAGGCATCCCCTCTCCAGAATGTACATACCCTCTTCAGCTGTACCCTCTCGAAATGTACATTCAATCTTCTTTATTATATTAAGAAAACACAAAACACGCCGTACTGCATCACTGGATGCAGAAATCGTGGAGGTGGTGTGACCTCGTGGACTGTCGTGACACTCGAGAGTTTTCCATTTACTTTCAAAAAATATTCCGTCCTCTCTATACATTCAGAGAATGCAGAGAAGAACAGAAAATAAAGTCAATGGGCGAACAGGTTTCTGAGTAGACAGTCAACATGTCTATAACCAATCTGGCCCTCCCTTCAACGATTTTTTTTAACATAATACAATTTTTCATACTAATACAATATGGCGTGTTATACACAACTTTGCTTTTAAGGATTCGTCATTCCGCAACGAATCACGATGAAATTATCAAATGAATTACATTTCGGAATTGTATAAGGAAACATAATTTTTAGAAGAAAAAAGAATCTATCAGAATGGAGCCACTAAGCCTGAAAAAAGTCCAACAGACAATAAAAGATAACGGTGCATTATTTTGAATAAAAATTAAAGGAGCATGCATTTAATAGCATATCGAAAGACAAGATATTATGAGAGCCTTTGAAGAAGATATAATCACTAAATATTTATACATACAATAAGAAAGTTTCTATGAAATAGAAAAATTGCAGATATTGGACAACAAATCACTAAACTAATAAAAAAAATTTCATTCAATTCCTACTTAGGCCAAAAAATAAAATTTTTATTTTAGTTATTTTTTATTAAATAATTATCAAAAAATTTATTAAGTACTAAAAAGTGATTGATTTTCTCAAAAACTGAACTTCACATGAAAAATTTCGAAATCCTAACATTTTAACCGATTGAGCTACTGCCTGCTGATTTCAAATTTCGTTACAAGCTGCTGAAACTCGATTTAAAATATTAAATTCAATCAATGAATTAATATTTAAAAAAAACTGTATTAACATCAAGTATCATCCACTACAAGTTTTTAAAAAATGTATTTAAACTTAGGTCCTTGGATAAAAAGCATTTCATTAACGATTGAAAATTTGAACATGATATATATATAAGGAAGGTATTAGCCAGTAGTGAATTGAAAAAATAAAAGGCACTAATAATATCTTGCGATTCAATAAAGGCTCTTATGTTTCCTACACTGTTGAAAACACAACTAAAAATTAAAACTTTTGCCAGGAAGAAAAAGAATTTTGCTGCTTAAAACTTGCGTCTGTTTAAATCAGGGCTTCGAACCGGAACTGAACCGAAAACCGAAAACCGGAAAAAACCGTTATTTTGGTCGGAACGACAACCGGAACTGAACCGAAAAAAATATCGGTTTATTTCGGTTCGATATATCTTTCAGTCATTTTGTTACTGTTACCAACTTATCAATATTTTCTAATTTAACGTCAACTTTATAATTATCATTACATGTATACTGCTTCTCCTATTTTGATATTCACTAGTATTTTTCTGTTTCGCATGAAACTACTTGTAGAAGACATATTTAATTCAGTTGATTAAACTAGAAGTATAGATGATGTTTTAAGAAAAATATCGAAAAAAGACATCATAGTAATGAATTTAAAGCTGTACAGCAAAAAAAGAAAATTGAGTTGAACATAAGAGATGAAGCTACTCCAAGTACCAGCGGATCCAGCGGTTCGCAAGAAACTTTGGATAAATACGTAAAATCAGAATTTTTGAAAGTAAAATTAAACAAGGAAATAGTCCTTAAAGCATGTATTGAACTTATTACTGTTAATGGCTGTTCATTTGAAATGTTAGAATATTCAGGATTCAAAAAGATTTTGAACCCAATTGTTAATGCAATAGGTAATCATTTTTCAGTAAATTCTGAAAACATTAAATTATTAATACCAGAGACAGCTGTTAAAATTGTCTCTGAAATAAGTACAGCGCTCGAAAAAAAAGTAATTTCCTTAAAAATTGACATAGCTACCAGATTAAATAGATCAATTTTTTGAATCAATGCTCAGTTGATAATAGGCGGAAGAATAAATTTGTTTACTTTGAGAATGACAGAGTTGAAAGATAAACATACTGGAATTTATATTAAAAATATGGTTGAAAAAGTACTAGAAAAATATAATATCGATATTCAGCAAATTTATTCAATTACTACGGACAATGGAGCTAATATGATTTCATTTGTCAACTTATTAGGATCCGAAATTGAAGATGAAGTTATCGAAATGGAAAATGAAAATTTCAAAACTAGGGATCACTTTGAAGATGGAGTATTTTTTGATCACAACTTTTCTTTTAATAAACTAATCGGAATAAGATGTGCTGCACATACATTGCAACTAGCAATTAAAGACTCTATAAAAAACGCCGATTTCAATGAATTTATTTCTGATGCTAGGGGGTTGGTGAAAAAGCTGCGCATTCCATCTCTTATGTTAAAATTTAAAGACGTTAATACTAAAAGACCAATTTTGGATTGTCCAACTAGATGGAATAGTACATATAATATGTTAAAATCTTTATTGGAATGCAAAGATTTCAGCTCATCTTTAGCGGAACATAATTTAGATTACTATTTTGCAGACAGTAAATGGGTGAAATTAAAATTAATTGTTGATGCCCTACAACCCCTAACGGAAGCAACTTTGAAACTACAAAGTGAAGAATTAACTTTAAGCGCTTTTTACGGAATTTGGACACATTGCAAAATAAAGTTACGAAATTTAAAAAATTTATTTGCAGATATTTTATATAATCAGTTATCTAACAGGGAAGCATTGTTAATAGAAATTGATAGTTTAGTAGGAGCAGTTTATTTGGACCCGCGTTATCAAATTTTGCTTTCCACGTCACAAAAGGTACAGGGTGTGCAACATTTAAAGAATATTTGGAACAAATTACAATTTTTTGAAAAGTCCATTTCAATAGTAAACGAGGAAACAAAATCTTCTACTGAAAGCGATGAAAATGAAGACGATTTAGAGACTTTTTTAAAAAGTAAAGAATTGGTAGTAATAAAAACACATAGAACCTCTATTTCTACCGAGATTGACATTGAATTCATTTTAAATAATTTTGACAATGTACGAAGGCTTGATATAAAGCATAATATTTTAGATTTCTGGGAAGAGAATAAAATTACATATCCGCACTTGTATAAGATTGCAATGATGGTTTTGGCAGCTCCAGCTACACAAGTTAGTGTTGAAAGAGCGTTTTCAGGTTTGAAATTTATTCTCCGAGACAACAGAAGTAATCTCAGTGAAACCACGTTAGAAGATATATTAATAATTAGAGGCAATTTTCATATGTTAAATAAATAATATATTTTTTACATAATTATTGCAAGGACAAGTGCACGATGTGAGAGTCAAACGACGAATGTGGGTAATCATGAACCTAGTTGTCAAATGCGATTTTGATAATGGATAACAATGCCAATGCTCGCCGTCCTCTGCTCACCGCTCTTATCGTACCTGCTGTTTGTATCAATTCACATAGTGTACCAATTAAAAAAAGAATAAAATCTTCTAAATTTTGATAGAATTACATTTTTTGTTTATGATAGAATTATATTTTTAGTACAAATAAGAATATACATAAAATGAAATTATTCATTTGGAACTGAACCGAAAACCGTTATTTTTTGGCGGAGCGAAAACCGGAACTGAACCGAAAACCGTTATTTTTGGCGGAGCGAAAACCGGAACTGAACCGATATAAATTTTTTAGTTGAACCGGAACGAAAACCGGAACAAAAAAAATTACGGTTCGAAGCCCTGGTTTAAATGTATTAATTCCGTTTAATTTAACTCGCATTAACACATATTTGAAAGTATTTATTTGAGCCCCCTTATACTCCATACATCTTATAACCATAACTTGAATTGCGGGTTGTTAAAACAAATTAACAATGTGTGTAATTTTTCAAAGAGCGAAAAGAACTGAAAAGTCATTTCAGCTTCATTTTTATATCCATTCGCTTAGGTTAACTTTTTGTCTACAAAGTAGACATCTTTTTCTTAAATTATGGGTAAATAATTGCATGAAAATATCAAATTCATTTCTGTATTAATTTAGGATTACTTATTTCTAAATTTCTTTATACTGATATCTAGACAATTTTTTTTTTTTTTTTTTTTTTGCAAATTAAGGAACAGATTTTTTAAAAGTGCAAAACAAATACAGCAAAAATCAGATTAGAAAATAAATAAATCAAAAATTTTTTCAACATTAAAAAAATATATTATTTAGATATCATTTGGATAAAACCAAAAAGGTTTGAGTATTTAAAGTTTTACAAATTTTTTAATTTTTTTAATACCATGATAAAAACATTTTTTCATTACGAACAAAACATATATTAAAATCTATTTCAACAATATTAATTATGCCAATTTATTCAGCGAAAAACAATGACAAATTAAACTTACGGTCATATTTTGAAACTGACTTTCACAAATAAATCTTACTTTATGACACTAACAGATTGATAATTTTATCAAATTATTACAATAGAGCTTTTAATAGTTTAGTTAATATTTATTATACATTTAATATAAGTAATATTCGTTTTTATTCCTAATAGAATAGTTTTTAAACTGAAATATCTAGAAAACTGTGTTTTAAATTCTTAAATATTCTTGAAATTTTGATTTTTCTGCGCAATAATTTATTACAATAAAATATTTTTTAAGAAAATTCCATTGTTTTTAAACGATGGAACTCCATTTTTATCTCTTAAAACACTGATTTTTCCGTTTTCGTATTCTTTTACTGTTGTTAATGAACTTAAAACAATAGTTTGTCTTTCCATTCTTTTGTTCTAAGAAATAAACTTCGATTTATTTAAATTTTATAGAGAAAATACATGTAACGGAGACTAAATAAATAAAATTATTGTTAAAATCTAACAATGCTAAAATTAAACAAATTTCCCCATTAGAATAGTGTGTGATAAACATTTTCTATTCTTACTGATATTTTTCTAATTTTAATTACAAAACGTGTCAGTAAATGCAAACGATTTAATAATATCTATTCTTTTAAATGTCGAATTATTTAATAAATAACATAATGTGTTTTTTATTTGTATTTCTTTTTGAACTCATTTCATTCATTTCAATAATAATAATAATAAGTCAGTTATCAGATATAATATGTTTATTTTAAGAAATGTCTTTGAAAGAAAAACAAAATTAATTGACTTTTCCACTAATTCTTTTCCTCTTACACCAACACATTTGGAAAAACCAAATTAATTAATTTATTTACGATTATTTTGATCGCACTCACTATAATACTTTCAATCTTACTCTCACATTCCCATAAAATACACTCATAAAAAGAAAGCAAACGATTTTTTTTTCGTGGATTTTTTTTTTCACAAAGAAAGATCGCCAACCTTTGCTTTCATTAAACGCAAAATGGGTTACTGTTCAACTGGCAACCCTACGAAGAGAGGGCAAGCTACTCCATAGGTTGACCCCTCCCCTTTTCACTTCACTTCCTCTTAAGATTCACTCTTCTAAATATGTGATGCTCCCATTTTGAGAGGTCCTCGCTATATAAAGAGAAATCATTCGCAGGTTTTGATTATAACAGCGAAAGCTTCCAACGTTTAGATCAACAATCAACCGGTATGTATATATTCAGTTTTTTTAACATTGTTAAATGTTAGAGTTATTTATCTGGGAATAGGTCTTACAAGAAAATATTCTTTTGAAAGATGATCAACTGGTTTCTTTAAAATATTTCTGTTTTAAAAAGCTGTACACAAAATGTATTGTATTTTGTTTTTAAAATTTGCAATTTATATTTCAGCATTTGGAGCTGGAACTTTTTGAGACTATACATGTATTTTAGCTAAGCATTAAAAAGAAAATTTGATACTTTTAGTATAATTTCAAACTATTTTGATACCTTGATAATTTTTAATATCTAAGTACATTCAATACCACATTTCCAGCTCGAAATCATAAATTAAAAATGTATTTTTTTTTTTAATTTGATGGAGCAAATTATTGACCAAAGTATTGTTGCAAAATGTAGTCAGCGTTTTTTAAACATCTTCCATACATAATCTTCGTTTTTATTTCTTAGATTTCGAGGTTCAAATTTTATTCGTACGTAGAATCCATTTGAAGAATTCAAATGGACTGAATTATACTTTCAGTTCCGATACATTTTGAAAAGCTGCAATTTCAAATTTATTGCATTCAAATTTTTTAGAAGATTATAAAATAAAAAGGATTAGTTAGAACAATATTCAAACTTGCAGAAAAATGTAAAGTAAAGCTAAAATATAAGAAAATATTTAAAATAAGTACTATAACTCTGAAAACAAAAAATTCTTTATAGGTATACAAAGTTTTGTATATAGATCCAAACGAAACGAAATCAAATTATCTGAAATATTATAGCGAAATTGAATTTTGGTTTAGCAGTCGGCATTGGTTTTGTCCCTCTTTCGTGAACACGGTTTTTGCAGGATAAGTCGAAAATGCCGGAAATCTTTTAAACATTCTTTTTGTTGAAAAAATATGCTTCAAAAATTAAATTCCTAATATTATTATAATTAAAATATAAATTTGATAAATAATTAAAATGTGAAAGCAAATGCACTTGATTCATCTCGGTAAAGTTTTAATAATAATTAGTTACCTTCAGTTAGCAAAAGTTTGTGCTAAAAGGTATTGTGTTACGAAATATCATGTATAGATGGCAGCACCACCGTATTCTAATATGATTGTCTTTTAATTAGTATCTCAGTCTCAAATATTTTAAGGACCTTCGAAACACACATATTTCAGTTAAATATTTTTGATGGATAAAAGAAATGCAAACCATCAAATTTCTATCATTATGCTAGAGAACAATTAATGGTTAGCGAACATTAAAATCAAGTTCAAAATCAACAAGGTTATACATCTTCATTTAAGCACATTTGATTGAATGCCCTACTTTTATTTGTTATCGTCTCCAATACTTTAGAACATCATTAGTAATTTTGAAGGACTTGGTGGGTGAGAAATACCACCCAAATATATTTAACATTTTGAGAGCCATAGGCTTTTTAAATCATATTTAACTTTTCAAAAATTACTTTTGTCTGTTCACTTTAAAATTTTTAACGACACTCAATAATTCGATTCATTTTTTATTTATTTTTTTCAAAATGTTGTTCTGTTGTTTCTTTCCAATATTTATAAATGTTACATTAGTGTTTTATCTCCATGTTTTATGAAATTTTTATCAATGTTTTGAGATTTAAGCATTAACCCATTTGCATCATATGAAAACATGAAAAAAAAAGGTTTATATCACGGAAAAAAAGTTTTATTTCATATTTAGGTGTAAAATTGTATAAAAGTAGAAAAATCTTTTTTGAGCATTATTTGTTAGCAATTTTGCTCAGTGTGGTAATATTTGAAACATGGGATGCATATAGGTACATAGTATATAATATGAATATAGTATATATCATATTATATGCATAGCATACAATATGATGCAGCGTGTATATACGCTCCAGTGATAGTGACCTGGAAAATTGAGCGTATATATACGCTAATGATGCAAATGGGTTAATAAAGACTACTCTATAATTTGCTTGGCGCAGTATAGCCGGAACATGGCACTTGTGCTATAAAACTCCAAATAACCAAACCAACCTTATTTAAGATTCTTTTTTTTAATTCAGTTTATTACTATTTCAGGCAGAAATCATGAGATTTTGGACGTCAGCAGCACTTATATCAGTCATCGCGACTGCAGCCTTGGCTCAAGGTCAATTCCAACTCTTCGGGGGTGGAGGAGGCCCCGTCCCTCTAGGACTGGGAGGTCCAGTTGGTGGCTATGGTGGTGGTCATCCTGCTTTCGGAGGGGGACTTTTCGGTGGTGGCGTCCCAGTCTTTGGAGGTAGTGGAGGAGGAGGTGGATATGGTGGACCAGTTGGTGGATTCGGAGGACCAGGAGGCTTTGCAGGTGGCCCAATTCCGTCTTTCGGTCCACCACCCCAGTTTGGCAGTGGCGGAGGTTTCGGGGGTCCTTCTGGATTCTCTGGTGGACCCTCCAACTTTGGAGGAAGTGGTGGAGGAGGAAGCAGCAGTGGCGGTTACACCTTCCAGGGTATTGGATCGGCTGGTGAAGGTGGATTTGGAGGATTGTAAGTATAAACATGTTTTTTTCTTAAAAGTGATTTTTATGTATCGTTTGTTATGAGAAGTGTTGGTATGATATTATTGCTATAGAAACAAAACTTGGTATTTTATAAGTAGTGAAAAAAAGTTTTTACTATATCCTACTTGATGATTTATTGAAAGGCATAATTGTTCTTTTTTACGATTCCTATTAATAGCTCACACTCTTCTTATTTGTATTTGTTTATATCTCTAGTTGAAATCTTCAATAGTTAATAAAATATTTTTTATTCATCCACTAGAGTTCAAATACGTTTTTTTTTTCAAAACTTGTTATTTTATAAATAAAGAAGCAAAAAAGAAGGTACCCACTTGATGTTAAACATTTTTTCCAATTCCTACTATTAGTATTATTCCTACTTATTCCTTTCCGAATATTTTTCCAATTTCTACCTCACTATATATATCTTTTTTAAATTTCCAGACGTTAGTAAAATATTTTTTATTTATCCACTCAAGTTCAAAAACATTTTTTTATTTGTAGTGGATGACATTGGATGTTAATACAGTTTTTAAAAAATATTAATTCATTGATTGAATTTAATTAATTTTTAATATTTCAAATAGAGTTTTAGCAGCTTGTAACGAAATTCGAAATCAGTAAGTAGTAGCTCAATAGGTAAAATGAAAAGATTTCAGTATTTTTCAAGCGAAAATGAAGAATACAAGTTAAATTCTTGTGAAAAACGATATTTTTTTATACTTTATAATTTTTTTTGGTAATTATTTGATAAAAAGTAACTATAAATAAAAATTTTCTTTGTTGACCTAAACAGGAATTTAATTTTTTAAATATTACTTATTTATCTATAACAGAAACATCTCGTAAAATAATCACAATATTTATCACTTCAGTGATATTATTCAATCCTTCCAGTGAAACTTAAAGAATTATATATTACCATTTAGAAATCGAACTTGTTCTTCTGAATATTTATCCAAAAAAATGTGAGCAATTTTTTCCCCATTGACTATAATTTTATTTAGCAATGAATCAACTGTATAAATACGTAAGCGCGAAAAGAATAAAAATCAACACATCGTATTCGAAATCGATTTTACTGATAAAAATATATTTATGATAAATAACCTGAATAATATGTGGTATTTTTCCATTATACCGGCGCAAATCTCGTCAAGCAGACTTTTTGGCGACAGCACACAGTCGCTCTTTTGGCGCAGGTGACAAAATGGCCACGACTTTCTTTAAAAAATGTGGCGGCAAAAGGTTACCGGCGGCGATATTTCGTTTGGCGGTTGCATCATTATTGGCGACTTTTCGCTTGCGCCGGTTTAATGGAAAAGTACCTAATATGTTTAGTTACTAAATGTGTTTATGATAATATGTTTAGTTACTAAAATTTTTATTTTCAACAGCTCCCTTGGAGGACGAAGCATCGCCTCTTTACTTCAAGGTCTCGGACGACGATAAACTGATATTTCACTGACGAACCGATGACTGCCATATTATTCCGCTTGTACATACACCTGCGCCCTCTATCGACTAAGCAGTGAAATGTACAAACTAAATCACTGCGGCTTTTTACTTGTACTTTTTTGTTCTAAGTCTTTTGTAAATAATTCTAGTTCCTCACCTCTTCGGAAGATTGATTGTGATATTTCTTCGTTGTACATAGTTTGGGATGTTAAAAAATAAAAAAAAAGAATGTGAATTTGAAAACATTTTGTTCTTTTTTTTTTTTTTTTCATTTATATATCTATATCTATACTTATAATAAGTTTAGTTACTAAATAAAGTACAATGTGTATGTGTGTGTGTTTGTGTGTGTGTTGGCGCTCTACAGGCCACACCGTTCAATCTACAGCTACCAAATATGGCGCATAAATACCTTGAATGTCGGAATGTGCACCTCATAGCCCTTTTTTCGAATTTTTAATTAGAATTTGAATTAATTAAAATGTAAGAGAACTTTCGACGTTTTTCCGCTGTAACTTCCGAAAATATCATCGCACAAACATTTACATCAATTTTAAAGATTAAAAAATTAGCTTTCTAATGGTATCATTGTTTTAATGTATAACTTAAGCTTCTATTTTTAACGAATTTCTAAAGAAATATTTTAACCATGTTTTTTTAGCACGTGACTGGATAAAAGAAAACAATGACGGAAGTCGAAATTAAAAAAATATATATATCATCGCAAATCAAATTTAATTTGGTTTGCAAAAGTTGCAAACCAAATCTAAAGAAATGCAACTTTTATCACGTCGCTGGATAAAATAAAAAATATGTAAAATGTGATATTTTCTAAAAAAATAAATGCAAATCAAAGGTTTCTATAATCGTTTGCAATATCTAAATCCTTAATTCAATAAATTATCTTTATTTATACAGGATTGAATTTATACAGGATATGCATTCAAATTCCGGTCCAATGGCCAATTTGTAAAATATTATTGATAGGCATATATATTGTTTAATACTATTAATTTGATCTAAATGAAGTAAATAATTACATTTTATGTAGCTTGAGTCAAACAATGCATTTATGTTTAGTTTAGTTATATTAACGTCCCGTTTAAAGTAACACGAGGGCTATTTTGGGACGGACCTTGTAATTTTGGTACCACGGTCAGATGACAAGGACGACATCTGAAGTGGCAATGCATTTATGAATAATGAGTTTTAGATTTCTTCATACTTTGCTCTGTGAGCCATATTTTACAAAATATTTTTATTAATATTTTAAATAAAAGTTGCTACTTCAATCAGTCTTCTAAATCAATCATTAAAACTGACTGATTTATAAAATTAAAGAATATTATTAGGAAAACGCGTTCTTTTAGAACTTTCCATCCATCATCTTAAAGAAAATATTAATTTCAGGCCAATCAATGCTCGGAGTTTCTTCAAGGCTAATGAATATGTGATTTAATTGAAAATTTTAGAACGCATTACTCATGGCGAACCAGCTGGTCGCCAAAGGCGGCTAGTACAAAATATAGAAAAAATATATATTGTACTAACCTAAGAATTCGATAATAAGGTTTTGATAGATATCTAAAATTAAGAGATATCTGAGTTTGGGGAGGAGGGAGGGAATTTTGTCTCTGTGAATTCGATAACTTGTTAATCGAGTGTTTTAGATTATAGAAATTCAGTACAATGACCGGACCAATTAAAAGTCGGGTTGCAAAATTCACAAAATAATAACTTATTGCATTTCCCTATTTTTTCTCTATCATTGCATTTATCTATGTATCCCTATTATTGGATTTCTCTATTTATTAATATTCGTCCCTATTATTGAATTCCCCAAATTATCCCTATTTTTTCCCTATTATTGTAATTCCTTATTATTTTTTTTTTCCTATTAAAACATTTTCCTATTATTGCATTTCCCTATTTATATTCTCGTAATTACGCTTCTAGTGTACTAAGGACAAAAGGAATACATGGAAAAACATATAATAAAATTATTTTTATAATAAAATTATCCTTAATTTTCAATCACAAAACTTATGATTAATAAATAATGAAAAAAATTATTTTGTAATATTATTAAACACAACTTGATGTGTAAATTGTTAGATGTATGATTTTCATATTTTATAGCAAATTAATGATAATATTTCCAAAATTTAGCTTTTATACCTGACAGATAAAATGCCAGTAGTAAACCATTCTTGATTCAAATAATTATTTTATTACTTAAGTCTTGTGAAAGATATTTTGACAGAAAATAATCTTTTATTCCCTCCCTAACTGGAACACAGGATAAATTTAAGAAAAAGAGAGACTAAAGAAGATTTCTAAGTTTAAATGCAAGACTGAATATTCAATAATATGGAATGATGTTTTGTTCACTCTATAATCGAATTAGATGACATTTTCCCATTATGAAACCCACTGATCTATTGACATAGCTACAAATCTGAAACAACTTAAAGTTTTTGTGTATTATGTGTAATTCTTGTAATGGATTATAGCGCCTATCAATGCTTTATTCTTAATTTACAAATTTGAAAATAAATATGATACACGGTCTCAACAGTTAAAGGGTGAAGATTCCCGCTATATCATATATATTACATCAATCGCATGAATTTAATAAAAAAAATTCATCAATATATACTGAATGTAAACCTAAAGGAATTAATTGAAAAACAAGTAATGAAAAAAAAATTATAAGTCAATTCCTCCACAGGTCAAGAAAGAAAAAAAAATTATTTTAGTTCCTTTTTATTAAATAATTACCATTAATATAAATATGTACATACATATGACAAAATCATAATATTAAGTGACAGTAGAAATTTTCTCCCAGCGATCTACAAGCTTCTTAACATGCTTAATTCAAAAATTTGAAGTACGAAGTGACAGGCAGTCAATCTCTTTTGAAGAATTTGGTTCCAAATTTGATACATATTTCCCTTTAGAGTTTAAACCAGTGCACCAAATTTTATCCATCTAGCTCCCATTATTTTGTAGCTATAATTAATTCCCTATAAGTTTTATGGCATCAACATTATAATCGAAGAGGTTTTGTGTATTTTTAGTATCACAACGATGAAATGCAAATTTCACCAATAAAAGAAAGAAATATATTTTAAATTCTCACTGCTTTACTTCAAAGAAATCAGGGACAGCTTACAAGCCTTCAGAAAGGTCGTATAATCAGGAGCTGATCATTTAAATGCATTGATTTTTGACCACAACTTGTGAATAACAGATTTTTTACTCTAATGCTTCAATGAAAAGGATTAGCTTTAGTCAAGTTCCTCTCTCTCACAACGTCCAGCGTGTAATCCTAGTATCTCATTCAAAATAGCTGGAGCCGCATTTAATCATTTATCCTAAGTGGACATGGGATATGTAGATACAGAATAAACTACATTTTATTAAACCTGTTATTGACACATGGCCAGTTTTACCAATGCTCGTTAAATATTAAATTATCTCGCCGACGTATTGGACATACTCGGATTACCCACAAGTTCCCAATTTTCGGAGAAAGAGCACCTATCTATTCTTCATGCCACACTGAATTGACAGTTAGTCATATTTTGATCGAATGCCCAGCTTTTGACACCCATCGCCACCATTTTTTTAACTCATCAAGTGTAACTTTCCCAGAACTGCTGTTAAAGAATTATCACCCAAACATCTTTAAATGTTTAATTGCTATACACCTTTTACCATATACTTAACTTAAACAATTTCCATCTAGTTTATTTTTTAATTCAAAGATGTAACTTTTTTTTGTATTCGTCTGTTTTAGCTTTTTTACATGAAAATATAGATTTATACGAAGCATTAAACATTAACAGTGTTTTACCTCTTACCATAAGAATGGTCCTGCAACGTGCAACGTCGTGATGTTTCGGAGTTCCGCGGTGTGACAAAGTGGTCACGAGCACCTCCACATCATAATTTGGAATAGAAACTTTAATTTGTGATATTTAGGGAAAGTTAAAATTAATGAACTAGTTTAGACGAGCGCCGTAAAGCTCTAACGTCATGAAATTTGGTATTTAACATTTTTTCCTTTTATTTTCCATTATTAATGGATTGAAAATAATTAGTTAATATAAAATAATTTTTTAGACTATTTATGGGGTAATTTAGAGGAATAATTAATGGAGTTACGTTGCACTTGCCTTTTCTATTGGGACTGATCTATTTTGGTTATTTAGTTCGAACAATTTCCGGAATATCGCGCGTGTAGCTCATCGTAGCTGTCTTTGCCGAAACAGGTAAAAATTTTGATAAAAGTTTATCCACCAAATTGGTAACAAGTTAATTAATTCTCAGCTTTTTCACTGAGGGAAAATTGACGTAAACTTTGTCTAGTGCAGTGCCTTGTGCCAAAAAAACCAAATTAACCAACCAACCTAAGTGGTCATTTCCTATCTACTCCGATCTCGTTAATCGTCGATTCCAATACTGTGGATTATGTAGAAATAAGCATAGGAAACAATCCTATTCTTGATTATTATATTATTTCTATATTTACAGAATAAATAAAAACATGCGAATATATCATGCCCTTTCGTACAAGGCGAATGGCACGACATTTCTACTTCCTCTCTCGTCGTTATCTCTTCGTTCCTTTTGTGGTTTCACCCCCTCGGACAGCACGTGACCTTTCTTCTTCTGACCAGTTAGTGGCCTTACCGTTGAGAACTGAGGCACGACGCTGAGGAGCGGGTGTCTAACAGCTATTCCCCTTTAAGGAAAATTTTCTTGATACACAGCTTTTGAGCAGCTAGACAGGGCACTTATAATTATTCCATTATTTTTTTTTCTTATGTTTATAAGAAAAAAAAAAATGGAATTAAAAAAAAACTGTAGAAGCTTTAAGATATTTTTATTTGGATCGATGCACATTAATTAACTGCAAGTTGTTAATAATATCGATTCCCCAACCACTACTAATGTCGAGATCAACTGGCGCTAAGGTCCCGGCTTCGGGACCAGAGGGTTCGAGACCTGATTCCACCGAAAAGTTCTCACGTAAGGAAGTCAAGTGCACGTTAATTCCATCGAGGCCAAACGTCCTCCGGATGGTGTGGAAGTTTGGAGAAGGAGGTGCTAGCTTAGGTGCCGTCCAATGATAGCGGTTCAAAATTAAGAGACAGATCCTCAAATTGCTTGAAAAAACGGGATGTTAATATAACTAAACTAAACCTATCAGGACACATCACAAAGAAAGTACCTATCGCATTGAGAAAATATGCTTCTGAAAATTTCAATATTTTGCACCATATTTTTTCCTCATACTGGACATTCAATTTGTATTTATTTTGCAACGCAACTTAATCTTTTTAAATGTGTTTGCATGCATCCATCATGCAACCTAAAAATCTTAACATACCCCTTTCCCCCTCATATATGTACTCTAATTATATATATATGAAAAAAAAAATCTAATATTTATTAAAAAAAATTATAAAGGAAAAATATAAAAAGTTATTAGGCACAATTACTAAGTTTAAAATATTTAATAATTTATAAAATGAAACAGGTATAAATTTTCTTGATATAAAAAATTCATCTTGTAGATATCTCCTGATATTATAATTATTTCATAATATATAGATAATTTAATGTTTGCTTCATAAATTAAGCTGAGCTGCTAACATACAAGAAAAAATATATAATGAATTCCTTAATGATTAATATATAAGTCTGCACTTTTGTCAAGTATTTTATATTTCTGCTTTGAAATATTTTGATTTAAGTTGACTTGCATCAAATCAAAGTGGAAAAATTATTGTAATATTAAATAGAAAGCAAAACAAATTCTTACCAGAATGGTGATTGAAATTTGATATTTCACATATGTATATTATTTATGCATAATTTTGTTTAAATGCATCACTAAGCAGTTTTAATACCATTAAAGATGAATCTTTGACTTTTTTCATACTTATTAATAATTTAAAACCAAGAACTTAAATTTTTAAGCCCCTCCATTATCAAAATTTTTTACTGATTGTTAAGTTCTCTCTGTATTATTATATCTTTGTCTTCATATTATAGCTTCTATGTATAATTATGTCTCCGTTAAAAAAAAGAAGCTAAATTAAAAAGTGGAAGGAAAAAAAAGACAGAAAACATCTTGTAATGTGTTAACCAACATCTATATTGATTAAGCTATTTTTTCAAGGGGGAAAAAATGAAATATATATTCAGACCCGGATATTTGATAATCTACTTTTTCCTGTTTGACTAAGAAATTTAACATAAAATTCATGCCATTTTTTATCTATTTAAATCAAAGAATATTTTTGTCTGATAAAAAATTCTTCAACATCCTTATTACAAACATGTAAAAATTTGATAACCAAATCAATTACTCCACATAGTGTTATTTCTTAGTACAATGGCATGCCACAAAGACATGTCTTTTCAATCTTTAAAATATGCTCCACTTTTTAAATATATATTTGAAATATTTTAAAATCTAATTTCAATCCTGATTCATTTCCAAATTTTTATCTTAATTTAACTCATTTTAAATGCTCTCTTATTCCTTGATCCAATTCCACCTTTTTTAACTTAATTTAATAAATGTAATGGAAGCTCTATAAAACAGCTGACATTGACAAATTCCCAGACTTAGAATGAAGGGATAAAAAATTATCAAGCTAAGCCCATTCTTTTAAAGATTCTTATGATTCTCTTACCTTGGTTGACACATGTAGAGAAATCCCTATCAAAATTTCACAATATATAAATACAGTTATAAATTTTTCATTAGTTTTTCCTCATTTTAGTTTTGTGTTTTTCTGTGGTGATGTGCTCATCAACTCTGATTGTACATAAATTATGATTCCTGGGGTAGAATAAGACAAAATTAAAATGCAAGTCTTTTTTCTGTCTTAGATCACAATTCTGCTTAAAAAATTAAGTTATATATATATATATACATTCTTTTTCTAATTTTTTAATTTATATAATTACAAATCTAATGCTTTATGTGATTGTGATGAATATTGTCAAGAGTTTCTTATTATTAAATTTATTCTAAACTGACACATTCATTTAAGAATTAATGTACACAAAAATATTAGTTTAATATGATTACTCAAGGTGGGTACAGAAACTGTGAAAAAAAAAATCCTGACTGATGTGTATTAATTATATTACTGACCTGGGTTTCTTATTATTCAGTTACTATATTTGTACAATATGCATTATTAAAAAAATTACAAATTACTTTATGTGAATAATTTTTTTATGTAACTTAATTTTGTAAAATGGTATGAGCACACTAAAAAATTCTTCCATTGAAATAGCATATTACATTTTTTGCATACAAAAAATATTGGATATTTTGGTTCAAAAACTAAAGAATTTTAAGAAACTCTCTTAAGAATTACTCTTTGCAATGCATTACATACTGACAGCAAATAATACTATGGTTTTTGTTCAGAATTTTAAAACAATTCAATTGCAAATTAGATAATTTTGCATAATTCCCGCAATGTAGTATCATAAAGATATAAACGGTATAATTACACACATGTAATATTTAAACTTTTGCTAAAATATATATTAAAAGGAACTGTTAAAATATTACTTCAAATCCCTCTCCATCAACAAATCATAAATCACAATGTATCAATGGTGAGCAGAAACATCCAATAAATTTTAAAATACAAACAATAATCAAGTGAATTATCATGGAATAATTGTCAATAAATAACAATCAATAATTTTTAATTGGTTTTAAAATAAACTATAGATAACTTTCAGATAAATGTTTTCCACCCTTTCATATGATAACAGTATAGCTGATTTTACATTCATCACTTAATGACATAAAAAGTTCTGAAGTAATCATATAAAACAATAACCATTGTACATAATTAATGTACAGTAGTTATTAATGGCAAGGAGGCAGAGATGGTCAATGTTTTTAAATATTTGTTATTGTGTAAATATAACAAATCCCAACTTAATTGCAAATCTCCAAAATAAATAAATAATTATAATTAAAGGGAACTGGGACAATCTCCACAATGAAAACAGTCAAAATGTTCACTGTAAATAATAAGGATTTTATACAAGTAAAAATTATTTCTCAATAAAAAGATGGTACAAATATAAAAAATTCAGTTTTCCATTAAATATAACAAAAATTGTTATTTTTTAAAACATTTACTTTTCAATAGCGAATAGAAAATTTTATAATGCAACTATCCACACATGCAGATATACATAAGGTCAGAAGGGTATTTTGTTTAATTTTAAAAGTAATTTTTGTTTTATCAACCTTAAAGTACAATTTTTAAATATATTAAATGTCACATATAAACTAGAAGACCTAAAAAAAAAAATTTTTTTTTTCATTATAAATACCTTCTTAAAATTATATCACCCCTCAGAATTATATGAAAAAGTTTAATAGATACATAATGATTATACAAATTTATAGCATAAAAATTTAAGTTTCTATGATGAATAAAATTTTATATATGTGTGCTTCAAGTTGAAAAAAAAAAAATGTGAAACCAGTAAAAAAAATATATAAATTAACTACAAATTAGTCTATAAAAATTTTTATAACCTCACTGGACTATATTAATCTTGATTTCACATTTCCTAAAATTCAGATATTCTTTTAATTGCTAGTGCTTTTTTACAAGTTTTTCCATGCATATCATTTTCTCTGATACGAAGTAATTTTTTTTGGCAATGTATTACAAGCATTTCTACCTAATTTTTTTAAACCTTCACTTAAACTGTAAGCTCCATCATTAAAGTATATTACAGCATACTGGACATCTATTTGTAATGTATTGCACTCAACATATATGTTTCGAGAGGTTCTTTCCGATACACAATTGTTGAAACTATCATAAAGGTTTTGCATGATTCCTTTTTGCTAATAGCAACTTATTAGTTAACCCAATACACATTTCTTAGTTGCTAATAAAACATGTTTTAAAAGTGAATGTTTATGAATATACTTTGAGCCAGCTGCAAAACTTCAATTATAACCAAACAAGTTATCACAACCCATAGGGCACACACCATGTTAAGGCTTGTCATCAGTTGAGAGCTTGAGAAAGTATATTGCTTGTAATGATTTTGATATCTCAGCAACTGATATGGAGGTATTTTTTATAACTGCAAATCTATGATCATTCTGAATAAGCAGAATTTCAACATCCCTAAACTGGTCACATTCCGAAATTCTTTACTTACATGACAGTTTTACTGATTTAAAGCTATTTCTCAAAGTTTTTAATCAAACATCCATTCTTTCTTGAACATGTCCAATGCCTTCCAGTTTGTCAGTTCCCATACCCCATTTATTTTGCATAGCAAACATCTTCAAATACAAACATAACACATTGCTAAAGGTACACAAAATTATGGCATAATTAGATTATCTAATAAACTTCTATTAGATTACATTGTTGATGATTATGTTGTAGAAGAAAAAATTAATCTGATATAACACAATCATATCAACTTGAGATAACACATTTAAACTATACATACAAAATATTTTCAGCCATTTGAATTTATAAGAATATAGCACGTTACTTCATTTCTACGCAAAATCGGATAAGGTCCAATGAAATTCATTCAATTCAATATGTTCCTAATATTATAATTCTACAACTGGAACGTCACAAAAAATGTCATATTAGAAAAAATTTTTGAAACCCAAAATAAATGTTTAATCCTTGATTAATAGAACTATAATATTATGTATATATATATCATTTGTCTCCAGATTAAAGTTTGCAAATATTATTTCATAATTTTACTAATGTTTAGCAAGAATTTGTCTAATGCTCAAATAATGAGATTGAATTTTTTATTTTTCATTCAATTACCTTTTAACTTAAAAAAATTAATTAATTACTGTGAAGAAGTTATACATCACACTCAAATAAAATAAGCCTAAAAAATTTAGCTGTAATCAAATCAGAACAGAGAAGTAAGATTAAAGCTAGCAAGATCAAACTGAAAAATAATTTCACACCAAAATAAATTTCTTGGTACTAGCTTTGGTCAATTATGTATTTATTTCTATTAATTTTTTTGCACCTTTATATACAAATAAAATAAGTGTATCATGGAAAGTTACATTACTACTGAAGTAATTTTATGTATTAAAACTTAATCACAAAATCTATGATGCTAATATCATGAACCATAATTTATTTTGACAATTTACTTCATAAAAAATGTTTAATGGTCAATTCTTAATAGTTTAGAACATTAAAACATATTTGATGATTTAAAATTTAATACAAAAGCTTAGACCTTTTGGCTGATAAAGTTAAATATTTATTACCCATGCTATTAATGTAGAAATAGAACTTATTATATAATATAGTTATTAAAAAGAAAATTATATAGTGCACTATTAACTGAGTATGAAGGGAAAGTATGCTATCATACATTAGTTACTATTTCAGTTATATGTCAATTGCCTGGATTAATGTCTTGATTCAAAGCCACATAATAATCTTCTTTTTAATACGTTGCTTGAATAACTTATTTTCATACTGCAGCAATAAGAAACACAATCTAGGTGAATTTAAGAGCACTAGGTATGTTGACTGAAATGTACTATTCAGGGGACAAATTTAAATCCAATCAACTATTTTCATTCTCTTTATGAGGAAACATATAAACAATTTGTTATATAATTTTATTCAACCAAGTACTTAAAGGTATTCCTATCTTACATAGTTGTAATGTATCAGATTCATAAAAACCATACTTATAAGAAAATGAAGACTGTCAGGTAAATTCAAGATTTCAAGGAAACAAAATATTTCTCCTTTTTCAAGGAATTAATATTCTCCAGCATATGCTCCAGAAACGAAGTTCTTAGCTTTTGCAAGGTTAACAAAGATCAAAATTTCACGAGTATTACAAATGAAGCTTTCGCTTAAACACTGGACTATGACTCATCTATCTTATGACTAAATATACACAATATTTTAATTCCATATTCTTCACTTTATTGAAAGTATACAACAGTATTCATTACTATTAGAAGAAAGATAGCCAAAATATTAAGCACAGTTCTATTTGCTGCTAAGTTCCGAGATTTTAATCCTTTTCATACATATGAAAGATGATATACATGTGATAAGAGTTAAAAGCAACATTTTAATTATGTATGTCAACAGCTGTAAATGGACAAATATCTTTAACAAATTCATATTGCTTCAATACTGTTAAAACAATATATTTCCCATAGATGTAATATTTACATTACTTAATAATCATTCAATTAAAAAAATTCAAAATTTTATGAGAAATAAAAAAAGTAAGGAAATAACTATGTAAAATTTCAAAATTACACTATTTTAAATAACATCTTCAAAAGAAAAAAAAAAACACTACTTCTAAATACATATCACATTAATAAATTAACATGATGGAATTAAAGGTAAATTTATAATAAACTCATGAACAGTATAATTTTATTACGGTCAAATGTTTTAACTGCAACGATAGATTAAGAATGTAGCAAAAATAGGACATTTAAGAAAAAACTACATGTAACGATTATGCAAACTTTTAATCAATTGAAAAATTATAATTACAATTTGTAGAGGTCAGTGGCTGACAACCAGCAGATAAATAACACAGACATATTAATATACATTAACATCAAATAAAAATGAAAGTTAGGACAAATTTAATAATACATGAAAAAGATACACTTAAGTAAGAAAATACCAAGAGAAACCACCCTAGAAATTTCATATCTTTTCAAATAGAAAGAAACTCCCAATCTAAAAAAACACAAATTTGAGATGATTGTAATATCAAATGTATATTCTTGTTTTATTTCATACTAAACTGAAAATCTGGGTAAAATGATTTTCAAACCTTGATATTACAAAACTGGTTTAACTTGGTACTAAAAGAAACAAATTAATCAAAATGGATTCTAATTAATTCAAAACAATATTTTTCCAAGTTAATTTTGTTTGCAACAAACAACTTGAGTTGATATTCCAAACAGAATACTTCACCACACCAATTTATTATTTTTTTACAGTAACAACCAAAATTTTGTTTTAGATTTACCATAGTTAGAAGCTAATTATAGTATGCTTGATGACACAACAGTGTCATATTCCTTAACGATAACTTGTATTAATATACAGTTAAATCAGAATATTAAACAAACAATAAGTAGACCAAACCTGCATTAATGAGAGTTAAAGTTAATTTTAAAAAAAATTTTCAAAATAAATATTCACTTGTTCACTTCTTGATATAATAATGCAAATCATTTCAAAATTATGCAATAATATTTTGCACATATTTAAATCTTACACAGCTCTAGTTCTTTAGCAGCAAGGATAACATGTTTATAACAATTATCTTCACACATAAGGCAAACATGATTAATACGTTCCACAATTTTTTTGGGTTTAATGATGAGATTTTGCATAGCCGTTTCTAAGCTCTTAAGTTCAGCCGATTTTGCGCTAGCCATGTCTAAGTTAACTTCTGTCGATTCTGAGTCATGATCTAAAGGAATAAACACATCTTTAGCAGGATCAATATCTAAAGGTAACGCATCTTGATCATACAACAATTTCATCTCGGAATCTGTCAACAGAAAATCCGAATCATCAATTTCTTTAAAACTTCGTAAAATATTAATCACTTCATCAGTATTAGGGCGTATAAATTTTCCAAGATTCAATCTCTCTTCAATATCGGTATCAGAATCTTCTCCAAGAGGATTGAGTACAGTCGCATTTAACTTTTCACAATAATTGGAGAATCCTTTGAACCCTTTTTCTTTATCAAATAAATCCACATATCGCCGATAAAATGCTGCTTTCACACACTTCGAAGCCATCATTACGACTTTGAAGCACTCTACTTCATTACAAATGCAAGAAATAAGATTATCAATGAAGGTACATAGGACTAAGAAATTAAAAAGTGTTGGGGTTTCTGATAGCTTCATACATCTCGAAAGCACGAATGACATAAATCGTTTCTTCGATGCTATAATTTCCTTTTTTCTGAAAATTTCCAAAACAGTTTGAAAAAAATGTCTCTGGTGCATAAGACCCAATACCTGAACAGAATCGAAAATGTGTTCATACTCGAACTCTTTACAACTGCTTATCTCATAGCACAAATCCCCTTCTTCAGTTGATGATATTGTTGAATGGCCAAAGCAAAAAATATATGCAAAATCTTCAATTTCTGGCTTCATTTTCGACAAACAAACGAACGAAAAATATTGAATTCCTGCGTTGCGTTTATGGTATTTTCCCGCTCATTTATTTAGAAGTGATAGTTACAGTTGCAGACAAGGAGACTTTATCTCTGTGGTTACAATTACAATTACAATAAAATTCAATTACACACACACACACAAATACAAACTAAAAACAATCATAAAATAATATATATGTTTAAAAGAACGGAAATCTGCTATAGCAAGTTTCAAGTTATCAGATTAGAACATTATTTTTAAAATCATGAGGTATCAATCCCAGAGAAACCCGATTGAAATTCATGAACTAACAGCAAATTATAAAGTAAAAGTATAGATTATGAAACAAAAAGCGATGTGAAAATCCTGCAACTGAGTTGATGATTGATAAAAGAAATGCAATTGAATATTTTGATGTATAATTTCATAACATTTAAAAAGATTATTTCCGAAAGTGTATCAAACGGAATAAAAAATATTATTAAAATTAATTAAAAATTGTACAAATCTGAAATTTATATCTTGAAAAAAGTAAATTTTTCAGATCTAACATAGTACAATAAAATATTTTTAAGATCTAAGATAGTATTTTTTTTTTAAGATAATGGTTTTTAAAAATAAGAATACCAATTTTTATAGGGAAGTGATATTCGTTTGCACAACCCTTTTTTACAGGGAGGCACATACTCCCCCTCCCACGGATAGAGCATAGATCTAGAGCAAACATGCACACCTCACGAATAAAGCAAGGATCAAGAGCAACCATGCACATCTCACGGATAAAGCACAGATCAAGAGCAACCCGGGATGCCCAGATCATGGAGAAAACGTTCTAGCTTAAGCCAGGACGCCGGCAGTTCTTGAATTCAATACAATATTAATGAAATTATATTTGACTTTCTTCAATATTCTCAACATTGTTTAAAATATCTCACAATATTTTAGTGGCACTGCGATAAGAATACTGATTTTCAGAATATGCTAAATATAGTTGATTTATATAAATATTTTGAAATTTTAGCATCCACCAAATTTTGTTTGTTTGATCAGTCATAACATCTATCACACTGGATATATCGATTACTGTCCTGGTCTACATTTCTTGACATTTCAACAAGTGGCAAAACAGAATGCTAAGTACTTTAATAGTTCACATTTTAATGTTATTATTTTTCTGTACATCACATATAATTTTTCTGGTATCATTTCTAAGATAAAAAAATAAATTTTGAATTACTAAAGTATATCAAGCTTGTATTTATATTACACATTTAAAGCAACTTAATCTGATCTTTATAACTCTTTTTACTTTCATTTGAATTTTCAGAACACTTAACACTTGATCTCTAAACAAATGCACAAATTAATAAGAGCCCAAAAATAAACTTATTAATTAGGTTTAGCAAAGACTTTTATTTCAAAGTCTTAGTGGAATTACATGAGTTTTTGTGGCTGTCTTGCACCTTCATGTAACCTGCATCAGTAAATTTTCTTTTCTTAATATAATAAACAATAGCCCAGTTGTTAAAAATTTCAAAACAATAAAAATAATAGTCCAGTTGTTAAAAATTTCAAAACAATAAAAACAATAGTCTAATTGTTAAAACAATAGTCCAGTTGTTAAAAATTTCAAAACAATAAAAATAATAGTCCAGTTGTTAAAAATTTCAAAACAATAAAAATAATAGTCTAGTTGTTAAAACAATAGTCCAGTTGTTGAAAATTTCAAAACAATAAAAACAATAGTCTATTTGTTAAAACAATAATTCAGCTGTTAAAAATTTTAACTAAAAATAGTCTTTATCTACACTGATGGAAAAAATCCCACACAAGGAAGGAGTTGTGCTAGATAAACAAAATTTGGTAGGCGTGTTTATACATCTGAAAGATGACGTCGATTCAAATTTCGAACTACGCGCGTAAGTGTGGCGCTAGTAGTGACACTATGAACATGCAAATGAGGTTTGCTTTAAATAAGCGCAGTAAGGTTCGTGATCGTTATTTACAGTTGAGATTTGACGTAGTGGGTTAATGTTAGTCAAGGATGCCTCTGAGAAGACGAAGAAGCCATTATCAACAGCTCACTGAATTTGAACGAGGTTGTGTTGTAGGGCTAAGAGAAGGCGGGTTTTCTTTCCGAGATATTGCTGAAAGACTTGGCAGGAATGTATCCATTGTGCATGAGTACTGGCGGCAGTGGTGAAAGGGCGGTACTGCCTCAAAAAGACCAGGTTCCGGGCGGCCACGTGGTACTTCTGAGAGGGAAGACCGTCGTATTCGGCGTATGGCTGTGGCTAATCGTACTGCGTCTGCAGTTGAAATTTGAGCTGCAGTTGGCACCACAGTGACACAACGAACTGTTACAAATAGGTTACTTCAAGGACAGCTCCAAGCCAGACGCCCTGTACAGTGCATTCCATTGACTCCAAACCACTGCCGTTTGCGACGTGAGTGGTGTCAAGCTAGAGCTCATTGGAGGACGGAGTAGAGATCTGTTGTGTTTTCTGATGAAAGCCGGTTCTGCCTTGGTCGCAGTGATAGCCGTTTGTTGGTTATAAGGAGGCCAGGTGAACGCCTGCTAGTGACCTGTCTGCGGCCTAAACACACAGGACCTACTCCTGGAGTTATGGTTTGGGGAGCAATTTCGTATGACAGCAGGAGCACTCAGTGGTTATCCCATGCACCCTGACTGCAAGTTTGTACTTCAGTCTAGTGATATAACCTGTTGTGCTGCCATTCATGAACAGCATTAAAGGGGGTGTTTTCCAACAGGATAACGCTCGCCCTCATACCACTGTTGTAACCCAACATGCTTTACAGAGTGTCGACATGTTGCCTTGGCCTGCTAGATCCCCAGATCTTCCTCCAGTCGAGCACATATGGGACATCATTGGATGACAACTACAGCATTATCCACAACCAGCATTAACCGTCCCTGCATTGACCGCCCAAGTGCAATAGGCATGGAACTCCATCCCACAAACTGATATCCGACACCTGTACGACACAATGCCTGCACGTTTGCATGCTTGCATTCAAACTTCTGGCGGTTACACCGGTTACTAATGTACCAACATTTCACATTTGAAATGGCTCTTCTCACCAATGGCTCTACATGTGATCTTGAAACTTTAATCAATTAGATATGTTACTTAGACAAATGTATTCCTAAAATTTCATTACTGTACAATAATTTTTTCTTGGTGTTGGGATTTTTTTTCCATCAATGTATATAAGGTAACTTTTCTTTTGACAGAAACGCATTGTGTGATCAATGTTAGTTACTCCTCAAACTATAGAGGCGTTTGAAATTATACCAGGAAGGGTCTCAATATTATTAGATATATGTTGCAAGCCTATTGTGAAATTACTACAATAACAGTGCAGACACTTTAAAATTGTTTTGTGTGACCTTATATTATCAGAATCCAAGTGTTATCTTCAATAGAATTTTCTAGTACTTATTTGAATCAATTAAGAAACAATAAATAAATAAAGTCAAATAATTAAGTCAATTAAGATTAATTATGAGCATCTGACTTTAAAATTTTTACATTGATTATTTATACGAATTTTAAATTGATTAATTCTGATTGGAAAAGTCTTGAAACAGGTAAAGTATCAGCTTAAATATATTTTGTCTGTATTGATAAATGATTTACTGTATTTATATTTTGTTTGAATTTCTAAAATTATAGAGGTACAAGATTCGTTACAATTTCATTATGAAGTAGATGACGAGTTTCAGGAACAATTATTTAATTATTTTCTAATTTTCTCAGTTGACAAAACAAAACAAACATAAAAATACTCCACACTCACTTACAATTTTATA
>JAPMOQ010020864.1:563567-583905 GCA_026543055.1 Argiope trifasciata
AAAAAATATAGTAAAATTATAAATTAAAAATCTAATTTATTGCAGATTAATCAAACGTATTATATCTTTCTTTATTATAATCTAGTAAGTAGGTTATGCGATTATAAAATTTTAAATCTTGAGCATAAATTTACAAATATAAAGTATAAATTAATATATAGAAAAAAATATTGCATAATATGATAAAGTATCCATATTTATTATTCAATACTATTTAATATTATATTTCATAACATTATATAATATTATTGGATTTTATAAAAAATGTATAATTATTTATATGTATTGCATTACAATATTTAATGTTCAGAAAAAGTAATTGTGCAATTTTGAATAAAGTTGTAAGTTTTATATTGTTTCAAAACAAAGAGCAAAATCTTTGCAGTTTAATTCGTAATAATTATGTTTCCCATCATATAAGTTCCCATATAATTCAAGCAACAAACTTTCTGCCACAGCTAATCGAATCGCGGAGGAATCCGTCAAAAACCTAATATTGAATTAATTTAAAATCATTTTCTTAAAATTCATAGATTCAGGTAATCTTTCCCTCTACAAAATTTTCTGAATTGGTAAGAACTAGACACACACACACACACACACACACACACACACACACACACACACACACACACACACACACACACACACACACACACACACACACACTTTTTTTGGTGATACAGAAAGGAAGCTACATGACGCTAATTACAATTTTGAGTTAAAATTGATTTGATTTAGTTTTTAATTTAAGTAAGTATTGAGTTTATAACAGTTCTTCAGAATTCCATGTCTACTTGAGTTATCTGAAAAATAAAGTAATATCTAAAACTCTCTTACTGCTTTACTCAAACGGAGAACAATAATAGAAATTCAAGTACAATACAAGCTCAAAACAATAAGAACAATGAGGACAAAAGTGTCCATTTGTTAACTGAAATTAACATGTTATAAAGAAATTCAAAATAATATTGCTGTATATAGTGAGAAAATAAATACTAAAAGTTTAATTTCAGAAAATTGATTTTTGTAGCATCTCTGAGATCGAAAAAATACAATTTTTTCGCATGCATTTCTGTTTGTCCGAATATGCTGATATAATAACAAAAAAATTGCATAAATTAGATAGATGAAATTTGGTAACTTGTAATTTCAGAATTGAATCATATTTTGCATTAAATTCCTCAAATGGGACGATTAAAATTTTTAAACGCAAATTTGGATTCCTCTTTTGAAGGATGAAAAAGTCCATATTAAACTATAACTTTATACTTAAACATACTTTAAACTGTAAAAAAAAAAAATGCAATTTTTTTTTCACCATAACTTAAGAAATGAAAATGATGTCCCGTATTTTAAAAAGAAAAAATGTTTAATAAATGGATTTTTCTCAATGATTTATAATTTTTAAGCTTTAAAAATAAATTTATTTCAGAAATTAGTGCTTATTAAATTAATATCAATTAAAAATAAAGCTCAAAATTCTATAATTATTTTTCTTGCATTAAAAAACATGCTTATAGACTCAAACTGAAATTTTTCTTAAAAACCTAATTAAAGAGGACTCTGAACATTTATTCCGAATGATAATAAGTTAAGCTAGAGTCATCGATCTCTATTTTATTCTTTGAAAATTTACTTTTTTAAAATTTAAATTTAAAAAAGTATAGTCATGCAAAATATGTTTTATTATATATACATACTTCATTACGGAAAATATTATTGTAAATTATATTTAAAATATGCTTAAAATTTACAAATATTAGAGAAAGAAATGATGGTAAAGAAAATTGATACCACTAAAAAGTTAAATTTTGTATCTCAAAAGCATGCGAAATAATTTTTAGTAATCATACGCAGAGAAATATTCAAGGAAGAAAGTTAAAAGACTAATTACTTTATAATCAAAAATATAATTAAAATTTCGGATAGTTATTCGATATGTAGCTAAAGCCAAGAATAGCATCTCTTGATTTAGTGGCTTCTCTGTATATACCTAGATTTTTGAATCCTTTTTACTTCTCGTACACTTAATATAAAGAAAAATGTAAGAGTAAAAAAAAAAAAAAAAATCGAATTTGAGATTTAGATAATTTTCTACTTTTAGACCTCTTTGTTCCCTCCGGACAACACATTTTGGGAGGGGGAACAGGGTCTGTCCCTACCCAAAAATGTCTGTCTGTCTGTCTTTGACAAAGGTGACAGACATAACTGTCTGTCTGTGACAAAGGTGATTCAAAAACACTTTGAGCATGACGGATGAAATTTGGTTTACTATCATTACACATAATTATTTTGAACAGTGGTCTGATGGCGAGGACGACACCTGAGCTGGCACCTCCCTCTCTAAGCTTCCACACCTGACCAGCGGGAGGACTTACGTCTATTCGGCTGTTAGAATACAAATTAACACAGCTACAAAACGAAGAGAGCTAGATGCATAAAACTCGGTTAAGAGATATAATGTCTGCATTATATAATCCTGTCAAATGTTGAGCTAAATTTAGCTACGAGTTGACCACCTGTCCATGTGTACTTTCAAACGCATGTGAATGCGGCAGTTAAAAACGCAATGACTTAGATCTATCAAATTCAGTATGGGAGTTTGTAATTATAAATGCAGTTTTGTGTTAAATTTTTGTTTTAATCGTTGTGTGAAGCGCGTAAAAAATACAAAACCGATTGTCGGATATTTTTAACAGCATGCCTGGAATTAATCTCCAAAATAATCGCCAAGGATAATCCAGAAAAAATGATAAATTCCTGCAAAAGGATAATATTTCGTAGCTGTTGAACGCCAATGCCGAGTGAGGCATTTACTGTGATCATGCCTTATTGAAGAGTATGCGAGAAATATTGATGGGGACCATTCCCACTGGTTACTTCTAGCTTACGATGCACACAAAAAGAAAGTGCTTTAATCGTCAGAAAATTCGAAGTTAAGATTTTGATGAATTTCTACGTTTCAAATCCCCCAGCCAAAAAACATATTTTCGAAATGGTGCCTGGCTGTCTGTGAACGCGAGAGGTCAAAACTCTTTGAATTGCACGGATTATATTTGGTATGAAGTCTTAGCAGGAAATATATATATTTCCAAAACTTTTCCAATTCCATTCAAATGAAGCCAGTTTATCTTGTTTTCCCATTATATCGCATTAACTAGATGGAATAAAATTTGGCGCACAGTGAATTAAAAAAAAAGAGTAGATATGCATCAGATTTTGAGCTAAATTCGTCGAGGATTTAACCATCTGTCGTCTCTGCTCTGGGATGCATTTAAACAAGGTAATTTGTACATTTCTATCTTTATTTGCGTTAGATCCCCTCTGAGGAAGTCTGTCTGTCCGGTTTATTTGTTTGTCGAGTTATATTAAAGCCCCGTTTTAAAGCAACACTAGGACTATTTTGGGACGGACCTTGTAATTTTGAACCGCTCTTAGATGGCGAGGATGAAACCTGAGCCGGCACCTCCCTCTCCAAGCTTCCACACTTCACCAGGGGGAGAACGTCTGTCTGTTCGGCTGTTCGAACACAGTTATAAAACAAAGAGAACTAGATGCGTAAAAGTAAACAGATATAACACCTGTAATATATAACCAAGTCAAATTTTGTGCTAAATACAGTTACGAATTTACCGTCTGTTCATATGTACTTTCAAAAGCATGTAAATACGGTAATTCAAAAAACGCAATGACTTAAATCTATCAAATTTAGTATGGGATTTTGTAAATACAATTGCAGTTTTATATTAATTTTTTTTTTCAATCACCGTTTGAAGTGCATAAAAAATACAAAACCGATTTTCGAATACTATTAACTGCATGTGTGGAATCAATCTCTAAAATACTCGCCAAGGATGACAGGATATATCCAGAAAAATGTTAAATTCTCGCAAAAGGTCAATATATCATAACTGTTCAAACGAAACGCCGCGAAAGACGTTTATTGCGATCATGCCTTTATTAAAAGAGTATGTGAGAAACATTGAGGGAGACCATTCCTGATTAATTCTCGCTTACAATATACACACAAAAAGAAAGTGCTGCAAACGTCAGAAAATTCGAAGTCAAGATTTTGATGAATTTCTACGTTTCAAATCTCCCAGCCAAAAAACATATTTTCGAAATGGTGCCTGACAGTCTGTGAACGCGATAGGTCTAAACTCTTTGAATTGCACTGATTATATTTGGTACTAGCCGTCTTTGGCGATCAGCTGGTTCGCCATGAGTAATGAGTTCTAAAATTTTCAATTAAATCACATATTCATTAGCCTTGAAGTAACTCCGGGCATTGATTGGCCAGAAATTAATATTTTCTTTAAGATGATGGACTGAAAGTTCTAAAAGAACGCGTTTTCCTAATAATAATCTTTAATTTTATAAATCAGTCAGTTTTAATGATTGATTTAGAAGACTGATTAAAGTAGCAACTTTTATTTAAAATATTAATAAAAATATTTTGTAAAATATGGCTCACAGAGCAAAGATGAAGAAATCTAAAACTCATTATTCATAAATGCATTTTTCGTCTCAAACTACATAAAATGTAATTATTTACTTCATTTAGATCAAATTAATAGTATTAAACAATATATATGCCTATTAATAATATTTTACAAATTGGCCATTGGAAAGGAATTCGAATGCATATCCTGTATAAATTCAATCCTGTATAAATAAAGATAATTTATTGAATTAAGGATTTAGATATTGCAAACGATCATAGAATCCTTTGCTTTGCATTCTTTAAAGAAAATATCACATTTTATATTTTATTTTATCCAGCCACGTGCTAAAAATTGCAATTCTTCAGATTTAATTTGAAATGATAGTTTTTTTTTTTAATTTGAACTTCCGTCAAAATGATGGCAACATGATGATAAAACCTAATTTTTTCCCTTTGACGTACTCTTGCAGATTTTATAGAAACCTTAGCTTTGCATTTAGTTCTTTAGAAACTATCACATTTTCTAATGAAAAAAAAAAAATATTGAATTAATGATACAGATATTGCAAACGATAATAAAAATATGCCATTAAGTCGGGATTCCAATGCATATCCTGTCTAAATTCGATCAGGTTTACCGTAAAGAAGATTTATTGAATTAATCATTTAAATATTGCAAACGATTGTAGAAACCTTTGCTTTGCATTTATTTTTTTAGAAAATATCACATTTTATATTTATATTATTTTATCCAGTCAAGTGATAAAAGTTGCATTTCTTTAGATTTATTTTATGATGATAGTTTTTTTTAATTCGAACTTCCGGCATTCTTTTATTTTATGCAGTCACGTGCTAAAAACATGGTTAAAATATTTCTTTAAAAATTCGTTAAAAATAGAAGCTTGCATTATAAATATAAAAAATGATACCGTTAGAAAGCTAATTTTGTATTCTTTAAATTGATATAAAAATTATGTTTGTGTAATAATATTTTCGGTAGTTATAGCGGAAAAACGTCGAAACGTTAATTAATTCAAATTCTAATTAAAAATTCGAAAAAAGGGCTCCAAGGTGCACATTCCCGACCTCCAAGGTATACATGTACCAAATTTGGTAGCTGTAGGTCCAACGGTCTGGCCTGTAGAGCGCCAACACACACACATACGCACACACACACATTGAGCTTTATTATAAGTATAGATGAAGTCTTAGCAGAAAATATATTTATTTCCAAAACTTTTCCAATTTTATTCAGATGCAGCCATTCTTTGTCCCATTATAACGCATTAACTAGATGGAATAAAATTTGGCACACAGCGAATTAAATTAAGAGTAGATATGCATCAAATTTTGAGCTAAATCCGTCTAGGATTCAACTATCTGTCGTCTTTGCTTTGGCATGCATGTAAACAATGTAATTCAAAAACGCAGTGACTTAAAAAGATAGATATACGATCTCGTAACTACAGTTGTAATTCTGGATTAAAATATGTTTTTATGTTGGTCTGGAAAAATGTCTAAAATTATATTCTATTTTTCTGTGCTTCGCATTCTAACGAATACTAACATTTAATTCATCATTCGCATTCATCATCTAACATCATTCGCATTCATCATCTAACATCATTCGCATTCATCATTTAACATCATTCGCATTCTAACATCAAAATATTTGCCAAAGATCGCAGGTGAAATTAAGTATAAATATTTGATTACAGAAATTGATATTTCAATAACTATTGCTTTATAATTTTAATGAGCTTTTCTCAATAGTTATCGATGTTTCTATAATTATTGTTCAATGGCAAAAATCGATATTTAATAGCAAAGTTTTCCCTTTTGCATATATATAATACCTTTTGCTTTCCAAAATGTAGATCAATACCTTAGCAGCCTAGATATTTCGTAAACAGTGATTAAAATTTATTTTAATTAATAAAAACTCATATAGAGTTTAAGAAAAGAAATATCTAAAATATGGTCTTAACATATTCTTTTTTATTACTAGTAGAAACTGATCATAGATTATACAGTAGATAATTTAAATACAAATTATAGATATGTAGATAGTTTAATATTATGTTAAATAATTAAATATTATGTAGATAGTTTAAATGTAAATTACAGAATAGCTTTATATTAATACACAACCATGATATGAAAGCATAAAATTATCTTGAAATTCTTTTTTCTTTCAAAATTTCTTAATTCAATGGATTAATAAATTTTCTTCTTAATTCATCCTCACCTCTTTTTTCGATGCAGCATTTAGCTTTATTTGGATCAAATACGTCAGTTCCTTTTAGACTTGATATCTCAAAGACAGTCTGCGGGTAATCCATAATTATACGTGTGATTATCCTCTAATTCTTAATGGCCTGAATATTGAATTCAAATCGAAATGATGAACTTTACTGTTTTTTTAATCTGATTTTTTTTCGCTAATATGAAATTATTATTATCTTTTTACCTCAAATATAAAATCTTTCAAGTTTTAATATTTTATTTTAACTTTTAGATTTCCATATAAATGAAAGCAGATAATTATCTTACTTTTTTTGTCAATGTATTGAAAAACGTTTTCCTTCTAAACTTGATACATTTTTTTGATACAGAAGTTGGTTTTTTTCCTTTCATAAGCATCAGTTTCTTTTAAACTTGACATCTTAAAGACAGCCGGCATGTATCCATAATTATAAGCCTGATAATCCTTTAATTTTTCATGGTCTGGATGTTGAATTGAAGCTCACTTGATGAGCTTTACTGTTTTGTTTTTTTCCTAATCTGATTTTTTTCACTAATATGAAATCCCTTTGTATCTTTTGTAATGTTTTGCATCATCAGCAAAGCGTAATCGAATATTTGTAAAAACCGATGCAAATTTACAACTCTACCCTTAGGCTCTGGGGTACTGACCCTCTTTTGTTAAAAGGATGCGAAAATTCATGATATGATTGATACAGAAAAATAAAGGCTAAGCTTGGATTGTAGCGTCCATCTACGAAAGAAATCAGTACATGAAGAAATTAAAGGCATCAGAATTTTATTTATTCGATATTTTATGGCTTTACGTTATGTGATTTTATGTAATTTGAATAATCCTTTAGTCGAACTTAATTCGTCATTTTATTCGGCAAAACATGTATATTCTTTTTTATTTATTTATTTTTTTGAGGCCGCTGTAGCCTGGTTGGTAGAGCTTCAGTCTTGTAACCGAAAGGTCGCGGGTTCTGCCCTCGTCTCGGCCAAAGACCACCATGTTGGCTAATGGCAGTTGGGGCACGTTAAATAAGTCGTGACTGCAAAGTCCTCCAAGTTCCCATAACAAAACGATACCTCTGGGGGTACTGAATCAGGGATGAGTCGGTCTCTGATTTAGATCTAAATTCTGACTTGCGGATGGATGAATGAGTGTATGAATGAGATCGACCGCCCCCTAAAAAGGGCTGTGTCATGTGTGTGAGCTACAAGTCAGACTTCTGCCCTGTGGGTGCTCAGGGGTCTTTACCCTCAGAAACTACTGCACTCCCTTTCCGTAAAAACACGGACACGACAAAAAAAATTGATAGTTTTTTATTTTATAAAAGATAACAAATAATATACATAAAATTAAATCAATTCCTACTTGATCATAAATTTTTATTATATTTATTTTTTATTAAATAATTACAATTAATATAAATATGCATACGCGTGGCAAAATAAAAGAATTTCCTTGTTGTTTTCTTTTATATATATGGTGTTGAACTATGATTTTTGTTTGTTAGTATTTATTGGTTTTTTTTTCTATAGATTTTAATTTATAAGGTTTCTTGCAAGAAAATTCTATCAAAGATTAGAATGCGTGAAAATATCATTTAAAGATGTAAAATGGCATTTAAATGTATGTAAATGTATATATAAAAATCAACTGCCTCCCCTAAAAAGGAGAATTAGAACCAAAATTCTTACGGTTTTATAAAGAAAACTAATCAAAAATTAAGAAAATTATGTAAGGCAATTAATAGAAAAAAATTTAAAACTCAGTTCCTACTTAGGTAAACAAAGAAAAATGTTATTTTTGTTATTTTTTATTCAATAATTATTTAAAAAAATAAAGATTGTCAAAAAATGATTGATTTTCGCAAGAATTGAACTCGCATTCTTCACTTTCACGCGAAAAATAAATCCTTGCATATTGCCGACTGAGCAATATGCAATGAGCCCGTTAGACTCTATCTTTATTACAAACTGATAAGAATTAAAAATGAATTAAATTTAATGAATGAATTAATATTTGGAAAAAAAACCCGTATTAACATCTAGTGTCGTCCATTACAAGTTTAAAAAAATGCATTTGAACTCGAGTGGATGAATAAAAAGTATTTTATTAACGATTGAAAATTTGGATAAGATTTATAAATAAATGTATACAGCAGTGTTTCTCAACCTTTTAGTATTCACGGCCAAATTTTCAATCATAATTTTCCTCGCCTCCCCCCCCTCTTCAGCGCCTACAAAAAAATGCATACAATAATAATGTATTTTGAGTATTTTGGAGCTAAACCTACACTACAACCTTAATTTTAAACTTTACAAATTACCAAGAATAAGGAAATTTATTGACATTTTGCAACACCGATCCTGGCAATGACAAAACAAGAATCCTATGCATTTTTATTGCTCATGCGTCCCGCCATGTTGAGCCTTCTCATGGTTTCGCGAGAAGTTTCCATTTCTCTGGTCAGCTTAAAAGTTAAGTTAGGAGCGTGCGCAGATGTGAACAAATGTTTTCTCATAGGGAGAAGGAGAAAGTTCTATGACGCTTATTTCAATTCCAGACAATCTCATTCGAGTCGATCCTTCTATCGCTATTGAATCTATTCTGAATGTGTATGTTATATATATTTTCGTGTAATTGCAATTCAACGTATTAAATATTCACGGCAGCAGACTTATGCAGAATCATGGATAAATTTTTAAGCAGGCGTTAGCGAGCATTAGACGATAGACAAGCATCAACAAGTACACAGACGAGCGAGGTTCCGAAAATAAAATCAAGAAAATATTCTCAAGAATACTTAAATTTTGGATTCACTAGTATTGAAATAAATAAAGAAGAAAGGCCCTGTGTATCATTTGCTGAAAAATGTTGGCGGCAGACAGCATGAAACCTAATAAACTTAAACGACATTTGGAAACGCTTCATAGTGAGTACGTAAACAAACCCAGAGAATTCTTTGAATTAAAATTAAAATCATATGAAAAGCAAAAATCATTGTTTAAAAAAACTTTGTGAATGAAAAAGCTTTAATTGCCTCTTATACAGTTTCATATAAAATAGATAGATGTAAAAAGCCTCACACCCGTACAAGAGCTTATTTTGCCAGCCGCAATTGAGATTGTAGAAATTATGTTTGGAGATAATTTTGCAAAACAATTGCAGTCTATGCCTCTTTCAAATGATACTGTTGCCCGTCGAATTGCTGATATAGCTGAAGATGTAGAGTGTCAGCTTTTGTCGAAGTTACGTGACAAATTGTTTTCAATACAACTCGATGAGGCAACAGATAGTTATAAAGATGCTCATTTGATTGCCTATGTTAGATTTTGTGATGATTTGTCAGTAGTAGAAGAATTATTTTTCTGCTAACCAATAGAATTCAAAGTAACAGCACTCGCAGTATTTTCTATCTCAAATAATTTTATGAACGAGGCAAACATAGAATGGAAAAATTGCGCCGGAATATGCACCGATGGTGCTCGTTCTATGTCCAGAAGATTCCAAAGTATTCAAGCACTTGTGAAACAAAAATCGCCACAGTGCGTCTGGGCACATTGCATGATCCACTGAGAAGCTTTGGCTTCCAAAGAAATGAGTCCTGGTTTGAATATTGTGTTAACTACGGTTGTAACCGTAGTAAATTATATAAAAATGAGACCCCTGAAATCAAGAGTCTTTTCCGCACTTTGTAAAGACACGGGCGCAGTACATTCAGCGTTTCTATTTTATTGCGAGGTGTTTATGAATTAAGTGAAGAGATCGCAGTTTTCTTAGAAGAGAAAAACATACAGGAAGCTGAGAATTTTCGCGATAGCTTATTTGTGATGAAATTGAGCTACTTGTCGACATATTTGAGAAATTAAATAACTTGAATTTTCAACTGTAAGGAGCAAATACACATATCTTGGATACGAATGATAAAGGTAATGCTTTTTGTAGAAAATTGGAATTGTGGAGCAGAAATTTAAAGCAATAAAACTTAACAATGTTTGTAAATTTGAATGATTATATTAAAACTTACAAGGCTGAAGAGCAACATGTAAAAGTTGTTTTTGTAACCATTGAAAATCATTTAGCAATGCTAGCAAAGAATTTTAAAAAGTACTTTCTTGATGACGGCAAACTGACATCAAGTTACAAGTGGGTGAGGGATCCATTTCAAAATACTCCCGAATACTCAATTGAAGAGGAAGAAACCTTCATAGACTTCACCGCAAGCGGCGAAACCAAAAGACAATTTAGTAACAAATCACTCTTCGAATTTTAGGCAGGAGTGGATGATGAGTTTTCTGCACTAAAAACAAGGGCATTTCGCATTCTACTACCATTTTCAACATCTTACTTTTGTGAAACTGGATTTTCTGCGGTGGCTTCTTTGAAGACAAAATATAGATCTCAGCTAAATATAGAAAAGGAACTGAGAGTGTCTATTTCTAATATTAAACCCCCCTTTGCTCTGCAAGATAGGCCCAAGGAAGTCACTAATAATTATTAAATTTGTTTTTAATTAAGTAAGTTGCTTTAATTTAATAAGTTAATTATTAAATATGTTGAAATGTATTTTATTTTGTATGTGTGTGTGTGTTCTTTCCTTTCAGTCGCTTAATCATTTTTTTAAATAACATTTTCTCTTGGATATGCTCGCGCCCCCCTAAGGGGGGCACGACATACAGGATGAGAATCACTGGTATGCAGGAAGAGTGTGAACTAATATCTGTGAAAAATTGAATAAAACTTCATTTATATATCTTTTCAAAAATTGACAAAAAAAGAAATTTTGGAAAAAAGGCATATAACACTGTTGGATATCGATTTTATTGTCAATATATTCCAATAATCTTATGGTGCTGATTAAAAAAACTGGCATTATCTTTGTGGGAATAAATCTGTGAGTGTCTTGGTATAATGAAAATAAAATTTTAATAATAATACATGCAAAAAATTCAAATTCTGTTGAAATTCTCACAGCTGTAAATTTCTATTACTAATAGAGGTGAATGTGTATATGTTGGCGCTTTGCAGGTCAAACCGCCAGTCCTGGAAGTACCAAATTCGGGACATATATACCCTGGAGGGTTAAAATGTGTACTTTCAAACGACATTTTAAAAATTCTAATTAGAATATTAACTAATAATTTAATTTAACTGCATCGTTTTCCGTGACACTTTCAAAAAATATTATTGCATAAAAATGAATTTTCTCCATTTTGAAATTTAAAATATTGTCATTTTATTGACATCAATATAACATCAATATAACCAAAAATTTTGGAATTTTTAAAAAATATTTCTATTTGTCTCATTTCCAGCAATATATTACAACACTGCAATTCAAACTGTTTTTGTTGTTTCTTCATATATTTATTCGGGTGACTTTCTTCCCTTGTTAAAAACAACAGTTGTAGGATTTTTGAAAAAATATTTGTGTAGTTTATAAGCTATATATATATATATATATATATATATATAAACAATACAATAATCACATGATCGTTGCAAACCAATACAAACTAGATTTTCTCAAGAAAATCTTTTGGAGGGGTAAAAATTTTAGAATTCGATTGATTTGAAGATGACCAAAAAAATTCTAAATGTTGGTGATTGTAAAATATGAGGCATGAGGTAACATGATGTTTTACTGTCGGGTAGATATCATGTGTGACTTAAAAAATAATGCTCTCACATAGTAACTTGAAATTGACGATACTTGAAATTATGTAATTATGCTTTCATTTTTTTTTTTCATTTATATGGAATTTGCTACTCATAGTGAATTTTAGAAAAAAGCTTTTGTAATTTATAATATACGATCCCATATCCTATGATAATTGATAATTAATCAAAAACTAATATGTAAAAAAAAATAAAATTTAAAACACACACATAAATTTTATATTAATAAATTGTGCATTTAAAATTCTTTTATCAGCTTTATTATTGATTTATTCACCTGATTCTTACAACTGTGATACTATCTTAACCTGTTTTCAGTACATTAATATTAAAAAATGCTTCAAACTTTAAATGAAAGCAAATATTTTAATAATCTTGCGCATAAACTATTTTAAAATTCTCACCGAGCATTTGTGAACAATTTTTAGCTTCTAAATTTTAAAAGAAAAGAAAAATAATCCATTAAAAAAAGCTGAAAACGATTAAATGTTAAATAAAAAATATTTTAAAGGTGGATATTTTCTGCTTTAAAAAAAGAGAAAGAAAAAAGAAAGATATTTATAAAATCGTTTGCAACATTTTGACTTTAAAGCACAAACAAGCTATATTTAAAATTCAGCGTGCGAGAAAAAGAACATCAGGTTTTTCCTTTTAATCAGAATTTGCACGAAATTTTCTCTAATGTTCAATGGAGCGTAAGTTTGAGGATTCGCTCTGCTTGCTTTACAGTTCGTAAATGAAGAAGCTATTACAGGACAACAAACCAAATTGGCCATCACGAATTTAAGAGAATTCGGAACACGAAAAAGTGTCATTTGTACTTTAAAAATAGCCAACAGAAAGTTAATTGATAGTTCAAGGAAATGTCTTCAAGCTCGATGCATTTTGGAATAAACAAGAAATTGAATGAATGTCAATGATATTCGAAACAACATTGAAAAATTGTTTTAAAAAATTCTAAAACAGGTTTCTAAATTTCAAGTAGTGAAAATACTTAGTAATTTATGCTATTCTAAAAATCGAAACCAAATAATTTCCATTGTCTGGCTTTTATATATAAGTCATTTAATTATGCAAATTTCATAAAAGATATGAACAATTTATTGCTACATGATGCATATAAAGTATACTGAGCCATTTTAAAATATGAATGTCATTGTACATCTTACCTTTCCTATTCGTAACATTAAGAACAATTCTTTCAAAGTTTGGAATAACTATCTGTTTTCTTTATTTATTATAAGACACTAAATCTTTACAATAAATTCTAAATAAAGATTTTTTTTATTAAATTCTTTAATCTTTCTAGTTGATTTAATTATTGTCATTTTAATCATTAATTTTTCTAGTTTATTGTTATTTCTTTTTAAAAATGACTTTGAATTAACTTGGTATTTGCATTAGAATAAATTGTGTTTGTCAGTATTTTAGGAGCTTAAGTTGCCCTATTATTGGTTTTTTTATCTCTCAGAAAAAGAACACACTTTCACAGTTTTAAATAGTAGTTGATTATTTTTTTTGTTTCTATATTCTGAAGCAGTAAAATTCGGGCTTTTCTAAATTATTTTTCTTCCGACTGATAAAAATTTTCTGATTTATTTAATAACTCTTTCTATTTTTATTTGAATCATTCGTGTTCGTCAGCATTACGGAATTTACATATTTGTTCTGAAAACTAAATTTGAGAAACGTGCTCTTTTTCTCCCAAGTGATTGCCATAGGAATTTTTTATTTAACCTTTTGGGATTTATTTTAAGCTTTATCTTCTAAAATTGTTTTTTAAATAGTTATACCATGGTTTGCAAAAATTTTTAATTATCGAGATTGGTTTCATGTTTTTGAAGATAAAATTTTTTAAATAGATTTTTTAATCGATTCCTGTTGTGTTCCAAAATTTGGGACAGATATATTTAATTGATGAAAATGTAATATTTTAATATTTTGAAATCGTAATTACAGTTAATAGAGTAATTTACTTTCACATCTATAATACAATTAAAACTTCCATAATATTTATAATGATGGATTAATTATATTTTAAAGCCAAAACAGCAGAAAATTGTTTTCTCAAAAATTCTTTCATTCAGTACATTAATGGAAGTTTGTTTTCAAAAATTGTTTTTACCATTTTTTAAATGCCCTTCTAGTACGATTCTTTTCAAATAGTCGTCCATTTTCTCATGAAATAAGAGAATTCTTAATCATTTATCAGACTAAGTAGACGAAATTAAAATAAAAAATTAAAACAGGGAATTAAATTTTTTTTTCTGTCATTAGATTTGCAAAAGAAAGCTAAACAAGTTTTAGAATACAGATCTTGATTAGACAGTCATTATAAAATAATTTTAAACAATTAGTGTAATTTAATGCCATTAATGGTTTCATTGAATATTAATGACTATAGTGTCAAAGTAAACGTTTAATTCTTAACTTCCTTGATGTTTTAATTCATGTAGAGCGTTTTATTAAAAACATCTTTATTCGTCGTCCAACGTGCTTATTGTTTGTTTATATTAATCAAGACGTCGAAGAAATTTATTAACACTTAATTAATTACAATTTAATTAATTTATAAGTGTTTCGCTATTAAATGTTGTATGGAATATATTGCTTCTTTAAAGGAGTATGTAATACTTTTTCTATCATCACTCAAATTAATTTAAAAAGAAGAAATAGTAATTGTGACCGAAAATAAGACCGGAAAATGAAACTTCATGAAAATCAAACATTAATTAATTAATTATAATTTATTTATTATTTAAGTGATTAGTAATTAAATTTTAGATGGAATTTATTGCATGTTTAAAGGAATATGTAATATTTTTATTATCATCACTTAAATTATTAAATTTAAAAGAAGAAATAATAATTGTGACAGAAAATAAAAATTTTCTTGAAATGAGGAAAATGATGTATAATGGAAGCTTTGCGTCCATTGAATAGTATAAACAAAATTCTTTATCACTTCAATAGTTACATATAAATGGGCAAAAATGGCTCATAAATATAAGCGACTTATAAATACATACATACATACATACATACATACAGATATATACAGATATATATATATACTAGCTGACCCGACAGACTTCGTCCTGTCAAAAAGATTTGTAATGTGGCAGTTCTTGTGCCTACGTACTTTAAAAAATTCTCCTGAACAGAACCGTCACCCTGGTGATAGGGCGTTGTGAATAAAAAATAATTAAATAAAACATATATAAGGATTTAAAAGTAAGTAATCGCTTTATTGTTAATCATGTGAATCATAATTATTATTATTATCATTGTAGTGCTTTGTGGTATACGATGTTTTTTGTTTGATTACCTGGCGCATAGATAAACAAATCTGATGGTTTTCCAACACGGGAACAGGCAACATACAATTGACCATGTGAGAAACATGGGTTTTCTAGATTAATACCACAAACACTTAATGATTGCCCCTGGGACTTGTTTATAGTCATAGCAAAAGCAAGCCGCACTGGAAACTGTAGTCGTTTAAACTCAAATGGCACATCAGTCGGAATCATTGGGATGCGCGGTATGAGAACATCTTCTCCTTTATACTTTCCTTTGAGTATAGTTGCTTCTATCACATTGTTTAGTAATTTTTTTATCGCTAACCTTGTACCGTTGCAAAGACGCGGTTGGTTGATATTTCGCAACATTATAACCACCGATCCAACCTTTAATTGAAGATTGTGAGGTGGCAATCCTGGCAAATCCAGCGAGTTTAAAAATTCCGGTGGATAGTTGACTACATCATCTTGATTAGTAGCCGAATCAACTGATTTATATATCCTCAATTCGCCTGTAATTTGTTCTTGAATTTTGAAATTTAATTCATTTACATCTATGTTTTTTGCAGCCAGTATAGCTCGTTCGCTCAACCAATCATGGTTTTTGTAATTTTGAGAAACATCTGGAAACACCTTCTGAATAAGTTCATCTTTTGATCGAGTTAACTGACAAAAACTTTGAGGAAAGTTAATACAGCCAGTCAACATGTCTATAGGAAATTTGCCATTACCAATGTCAATGAGTTGTTTAGAGAATATGTTTCCAGATTGGTCATTTTGCAACTCGACACGCATATTCTTGCTTAAATGAAGTACTTTGACATGTTTCCACAAATTGGAGGACTTTAGACATGCATTGAGTTCATCAGCTGGCGTTGATCGTGGAATCACTGGCAATGTTTGACGAAAATCTCCTGCTAATAAAATCATTGCACCACCAAATCGGTTATTATTGCTCCGTAGATCTTTTAAGGTTCTGTCTAAAGCCTCCAAAGATTTTTTATGTGCCATCGTGCATTCATCCCAAACAATCAATTTACATTGCTGCAAAACCTTTGCCATTGCAGAGTTCTTCGAAACGTTGCAGGTTGGAGTTTCATTGCTTTGCATATTTAATGGCAATTTTAGTGCTGAATGGGCTGTTCGACCACCTTCAAGCAAAGTTGCTGCGATTCCCGACGAAGCGAGTGCAAGTGCAATTTTATTTTGTGAGCGAATTGTTGCTAATATTAATGAAATCAAAAAAGTTTTTCCTGTACCACCAGGTGCATCTAAGAAGTAAATCCCTCCAGTTTCATCATTTGTTACTTTCATAAGAGTTTCAAATACATACTTCTGTTGTTCATTTAACAGTGGAAGATTTGTTTGAATTAATTCTTTCAAAGCGTTGAGATCATACATTTTTTCTCGATGCAACTCTTGGTTAAAAGCGTCATGCATTGGACGATTGGGCGCGGTCAGGCCTAATTGAATTAATAGTTTGTTTGACATTATCAAGCACATGTCCTCAATTGAAATCAATGCTTCATTGTAAATTTCTTCACTGATTTGTATATTTGGATTTCCCATTCTATTCCGTATTTGATAAAAAATATCATCACACATATAATCTTTGTACTTGATCCACAAATCAATTGGGTTTGATGGGAAGCATGTAGATATGATTATAGAAAACAATGTTCGTATTTGATGAGCGTGTGATGATATTACAGCATCATTGAGAGTTTGATCCCAATGAGCGTCATTTTCAAGCAATTGCAAACGTTGACAGGCTTCTCTGTAGGATCCACACAATTCACCGTCAACAGTTCGTAACTGTTGGAATGATGTTGGGCCACGTACATTGACTAATAGCAGTCGTAAATAAAAACATTCATCATTGCTTGGATGTACTGAATAAATTCGACCAATCGCATCGGTGGAATATACATCTGTATATCCTGGAACTGGTTTTCCTTGTTTCCGTCGTATAAATCTCCTTGAGGATTGATTCCAGGTATAATATTTTGGCATTTCAGAATATAGCAATCTTTTTGCGAAATCATCGTTTTGGCATGTCTCAAAAAAACTGGTTAATGTAGTAGATGGTGGCTGAGCAGCTCTTTGTACTGCGTTCTGTGCTGTAAAATACACTCTTTGTCCATTTTCTAAATGCACAGCTAAGTGAACAACAGAAGGGTGTCTCTCATGAATAGGAAAAGAAAATATTCGCCAAACTGCTTCATTACTACTGACATAGCGGCCCATTTGGTATTGGGTAACTTCATCATTGGAATTCTCTGCACCAATTCCAATCACAGCCATATCACTCCCTTTGGTTACATATTTGCAAATGTATTTAATAGATTTCACTGAATGGCAAGATTCAACGTTGATGTGTGCTTTGAATGTCTTTGATAAAATGGGTGAATATGGAACAATCCAACGATTATCTATTTCAATATCTTGTTGATTTAATTTGACAATTGTTGATTTTCCATTGTCTGCTGTCGATCTGCGACGATACAATGGATAACCGTCATTACCAGTAATTGTTTCCGATATTAATGTCCGTGGATATCGTTTTGAACATTTACCATCCATCATACACGGTGAATTTTGATTAAGATTTCCACATGGACCATGTATCATGTTTTTGATAACTACCTCATGCAATCCAGGATCTACTTGTACATTAGGGATTTCAGCTGATATCACTGCATCAACTTCATTTGGCCTTATCTTTTCAACCAACCAAATCAAAATGTGTGCATGTGGCAATCCTCGTTTCTGCCACTCCACAGAATACATCCAGCAGCGTGTCTCACCAAACACATTATGTTTTACGATGAAATCCATTAAAGATTTCAACTTTTGTCTAAAGACTCTGGCTGTAATATCATGACGATCAATGGGTGATTGCCCAGGGAATAACTCCTGCTTGATTTCTATCCATTGCGGATTGCATGTAAATGTGATGAACAAATCTGCTGTACCATAATGACGAACATACGACATGGCATCTTGAGCATATTCGTGCATATGCCGAGGGCTTCCGATGTATGTTGCTGGAAGAATAGTCATCCGACCGACATTCTGTGCATTTCCATCAGTATTAATCGCATCTCGAAGGTGAATATACTCTTCAGATCGGAGTTTGGTTTGATTCAACCTGATGAATGTTAATCTCTCCGTTTCAATTTTAACATACATGTCAACAACATATTTGTGATATAATCGCCGACATTTCAATATGTGATTATCTTCATTTTCCCGAATCATTAGGCGGTATGAATAATAGTTCATTGAACTGACTTTTTTGTTGGTTTCAGAACCTGTAAATAGATTTTGTTTTAATAACATTCAAATATAAAATTAAAATACATAATATAATGACTGAGATATTATCGCCATAGCTAAATTAATATTTTAGTTACCTGTAATGGGATTTATCATTTTTATTGAGAAATCGTAGCCATCTTCACCTTGCCAAAATATAATGGGATATTGCAGTGCATCATATGAGCGGTGTGTTTCCTTTATACGTTGTAATTGATCATTCCGACGATGTAAAACAATATCACGGGATTCTAAGTTTTCTCCAACTACAACGATAGCAACTTCATCAATAGTTGGTGCATTAAAACGTCTTGTATGTTGACCTGCAGGTGTTTTATCAGCTCTGATTACAATTTTGTGATTATCGGATGGCATCAGATCCAGGGCAGTTTTAAACAATATAATCAATTGATTGTGTTGATGAAATAAAGTTTGTAATTGTTCTACAATAGACCTCTTTACTAAATTGTTATGTGCACAACGCAGATCAATTTCTTGTGGTGAATTGCCCATAAAATAAATTTGCAGGAATTTGTTGTCGCTATCTGACACTGGTAACAGCGAACCTGCTCTGTGATATATTTGCCCTTGTATCTGTAAATAAAAAAAAAAATATTATGGTGTGGTATAAATTAATGGATTGTCAGTGATCAAACTTAAATAATATTTGATCTTAAAAAGTATATATTTAGTTTTAACTAATATCTATCAAATATAAAATATAATAAAAGTGTCACTGAAACTGAATCACCATATAATATAATGACTAAGTGATATATAAGTGATTAAGAAATTGAAGATTAGTGACACATCTTAACTTTGGTGACAGAAAATTTTGTTCGCTAAAATAATTATGAGTAACTGCTATAATACATACTTTGAAAGTTGGCATAAAATTTTCCCGAACTACATTTGTTGCCCCAAATGAAGTCATTTGAAAGCAATTGTTATATTGTTGGATATGTGTCAAAAAGTGTATAGAATCTGTTCCTATTCCTGAAACCAATGAGTACAATGGTTCTGGTGGTGGATCCAATGGTATCAATTTCACTTTACCATTTGCGCAACACAATCCATTGGCTTCGTTTTTGTATTTTAATGCCTTACAGTGTGAGCAAACCGAGTTCATAGAACCAATAACAACACATTGGTAGTTACTGTAGTCAATTGACACATCGTAACTGAAAGCAGCTCGATTCAAACTTTCTCGATTATTAGTTGAATGTCGCGCTCGCGCTTCACGCTTTTGTGATATCCGAATTCTTTCACGTTCATTTCCGTCGTCACGTTCTTGTGCAGTACGATTAGATCGGTAATTAGCTTGGTTTGTAGCAT
>JAPMOQ010020864.1:593042-610627 GCA_026543055.1 Argiope trifasciata
TCTGCTGTAAAATAAATAAATAATAATAATAAAAATAATGCTGTAAATAAAAAATCCTAAATTGCAGAGTAATTGTTCATTTTAATTATTTTATAGTTGTCATAATACTTGATGATGTGGAAAAAAATTAAAAATTTCATGCTGATTGTCGATGAAACCCAAATATTAAAGAATAAAAAAATACAAATAATTTTTTAATTCTTGAAACTGAACAATACATTTCTTAAACTAAATGCAAAATTTTGAACAAAACATTCGGTAAAAGTCCAAATTTTTAAAAAATGTTTTATACTCTTATTTGCAAAATAAAATAAATATTTTTTTATTTTCAAAACTTTTTCTAACTGATATATTTTTATCTCATACTTATTCTATTTGATATAAAAATGAATCATGATAAATCCCTTCTCAAAAAAATTAGTGTATCTCATGATTTGTTTAATATTGTACAGAATTCTCGAGTTTAATGTTATTGGGTCGTTCGGAAAGTCATTTCGTATTTTTGTGTCAAAATGAAAAGAAATTTTCGTTTAATGAATAAATTATTTATTAAATTATAAAATTGCCATTCTGGTCTAATACCTTTTGGTAGTAACATGATTACACGCTCATAAAAGTTTTGGTCTTTGCTGTAAAAAAAACTGATCGAGGTGGTTTTTGGCCTCCTCATTTGAAGGAAAAATTTTGCAAATCAGTTCTGGTACTGATGTACTGTTAACACATCTTCTCCACACATATTGGCTAATTTATTTCTGGCTTGACCAGCATTTTTACCTTTTATAGCAAAAAAGAAAAAAATGACGAAAATGCTGTTTATTGCTCTCCATATTTAAAAGGGCACCATCCAAAAACTACTGCGAAGAATCAGCTGCACTTTTTCACACTCAAGCCTTGCTATATCAGCTCTTAAAACATAAAATGATTTTGCGGTTTAAGTATGAAATTGGGTGCGAAAAATGCAATTAAATCCTTTGTCAGGAAAAAACGAAATTACTTTCCGAACAACCTAATAGAAAACGTGATTAAAATATTTTCTTTAAAAATTGATTAAACACAGAAAATATATTTATACCATTAAGAGATATTTTTAAAAAACTGGGGTATCGCAAAATTATTTGCACTAATATTTTCGGAAGTTACAACGAAAAACGCTTAAATTTAATTAAATTTTTAATTCATATTTTATACTTACAGGATAGCTCTCCCTAAAATTTTCTCGCATTATCGGTATTAAAATTGTTACTTCTGAAAATGATCTGCATGGAATTTGCATACTTTAGCTACAAAATATTAACCTTTAATTTGAATTTAGCATTTCTACTGAATCTATCGAGTAATTTAGAGATTAATCCTAAGTAAACAGATGCGGTTAAGATCCGATTATTATTATTTTTTTAAATTTTAGATATGCCTATAACACTCTCGTAGGTGTAAGGAATAAGTTTATCAAGTTTCATTACAATTGGTTGAATGCTACAGCAGCACATAAGAGACATACAGACAAACATTCATTTTTATTTATGTATATATATAGAGAGAGGAAGACCGATAGAAAAGTCTCTGGTTGTTTCAAACCGGTTTAAACTCGTTAAGGACTTAAATTAATCAAAACAAATAATGCCTTAAGAAATAATAATGTTCTCACATGATAATTTGAATTTTGGAATAGCAGATTTCATTATTATTATTTTTTCTTTTCATATCTGTTTTATTATTACTTCCATTGATCAGCATGAGCTTTCTGATAACAGTTAAATAATTATCATCTTGTAAATGGCAATTACAGTAATTGCTTAAGGCATAACCTTGCAATTTTTTTCTATTCAAAACTAAATAATAAATAATAAATAAAATACGATTTGATTGACTTATAGTTACATTCTACGAACTTAATTATAATTCTTTGTTGAAACATAATTTATCATTCGTGTCACACTGGTATGCATAATTTAGCATTGAAGAGAGATTTAACTACTATCTCGTCCCTCAAACGATAAAAATACACACAAAAGAAAAAATATTTAATTTGATTTCATAATTACTACTTCTAGCAATAAAAACAAAGAATAAAAGTTATGCCACAAATGACACAATATGTTCATATTTTTTTTTCCAAACTTGTTTGAACTTGAATTAAACATTCCGAAATCAACTTATAAAGAAGCCATAAAGCAATTCAAATGACCTACTTTGATAATAAAAAATAAGCAAATATATAATTCATATAAACATATTAATCATTCTATTTTAAATATTTATTTTAATCATAAATCATGGTTATTGGTTATTATTGATAAAATGCAAAATGTATTCTTTTCGTTTCATTATGCTAAAAGAATTTTATTTCAGAACATTTTATCTAACAAATAATTCTCTGATCAAAAATATTATATTTGTGCTCTACGAATCATTTTTTTAAAAAAAAGATGTGATACTGTTAACATTTTATTTTGTTGCCACAAATGCGAATTAAATTTAGTTAGCAAAAATTGTTAGATTATTTGCATAATATTTAAACATAAATGAATACAGATATTTTTAAAAATAACAAGTTTAAAATATCTATCTCTATATCTTTCTATTTTTTTATATTAATATAATGTTTTTTTCTTTCGTTTTAAGCGACTATTTAACTCATACTTCAGGATAATTATTTTAACGCCATGATCATTTTAATGCAGATAAATAATCTCCTTTTGACACAGATATATACGAATCGTTAATTTTCATTGAAATTATTGTTTTAATCTTTGAATGATTCGATCTTTGAAGCAACTATTTTTGTTCTTTGCTAACTGTTCAATATTAGAAATACCATTCTTTATTCTTGTATGTTTCATAGACATATGACGATAGTTATGCCATAAGGATCGAAATTCCATACATTTTTGAGACAGATGTTTCCTTAAGATAACTAAAAAAATATTAACGATGCATTTTTGGAAAATTAATTAATATTTTTTAAGAAGACTGCATATTATGAGAATTTTGCCTCCAGTCGTCACGATGAATTGCGAAACTGTGAGTGGCACTTTGTATATGGAATTTTTTTAACACCCTCGACATATTTAAACTTAAATAGTATCATAAACATTTTAAAGTTTTGTACCCATAACATCTCCAAGAATGAATATGCGTATCTACATCTTTTATTTCTTAACAGCTTCATACCACTGAAAAGACTACAGTGCAACGGATTGGTTTGGATTCAGGCTATTTGTATATGTACCACACACCAGGTCGTAAATAAGTCGTCCCCAAAACTAATAATTAAATAGACAAAGATTCCATTCTAATAGGCTATTTCATTACTAATATCCACCAGTGGCACTAGGTTAGGACTACGCTAATTACTGGATTCAGACAATGCTAAAATGCATATATAAACACTTGGATGCAATTCTCAGTAATGGAACTATAGTCCATCAAAAAGCTGATGACTTTAATGCATTGCTAAATTCATTTATGAAAATCCCAACTTCAAAATTGACGCAGAAGATATGAAATTGTTTTTAAGAATTCCCATATCTACTCTTTTTACTATTTATGTAATGGCATGCACTCTGAGTTCTGACGAGAAGCAGTGAACTGTGTGCTACATGAAACCGTTTGACTGTGCATCCATTGAGAATTTGTTAGTTTTATTCAAGAAGTAGCTCAATTTATTTCTGTTTAGTCACACATAGCTGGACCTCTGCCTCAAATAGATACGCCACGCAAGCCAATTGGCGATCATTTTAGCGTGACCTTAGAGGCCAAAAATCTTTTTTTTTTAAACCCGCAATCAGGATTTTTCTCATGTATTGCTATTAAGAAGATGAAATAAGTCTTACAGTAGAGTAGAATTTCAAATTATTTTTAAAGTAGCCACAATATTTAAAAACAAGTCGCTTAAAAAATAAATTCCGGTTACAAATAAAAATAACAAAACAATTTCTCCAAATGCTTAGTCAATTCTATATTAATAAATAAAGTTATTTTTAACACTATTTTAATTAAAATATTTTATAAAAATTTCAGAATTTAATTTTTTAAAGTTTAATAGTAATATATTTTTAATCACTTGTTTTACTGACTTGCATTTAAAATTAATGAAATTTTTTATTTAGGGGATGATGAATAATTTTACAGTGTAATTGGGTCCGAAAAAAAAGATATAGCGAAGTGTATTGTTATTCAAAAATTGAAATTTAGATAACAATTTATACATTTTGGAAACTAAGAAAAAATTAAATGATTAATCAAAAATTAAATCATTATTTTTTTATAATTTAAAAAATCAAATAGCTTTTAAAATCTGAAGATATTTGTTATAAATTGTAATTAAAATTAAATAAGACAGTGAAATATTAAGATTATCGGAAAATAAAAAACTATTCAATTTAAAATTATTATTCAACAAATTTTACTGACATTTCTTTCAATATCATTTTCTTTACTGCATTTGTTTATGAATTGAAAAAAAAGTCTGAAATTAGATGTTCAAATTTTCACTCAAAATGGAGACACGATAATTGTTTAAGAGTCGTTTTAATAAATTACAAGAAAAAAAACTTCAATCAGTTAATAGAGAAAATCAAAGGCGGTTTTTAAAAGAACAGAATCATATTTCATGTAATTATGGATTACTTCACTCGGAAGAAAGCTAAAAATATTTATGTTGCATTATTATATTCTCTTCTTCATCAATAGCAAGTCTTTCTCTTAAAATTTATTTAATAAGAATAATTAAAATGAATCAAGGAATATATTAAAGAAATAATTCTTATTTTAAATAAGTTATTATAATAAAATAATTACTATAATTACTTTTGATATGAGATTCTATATATTATTCTGGAGTCACTTCAATGTAAAGAAAGCTAAAAGTATTTACGTTGCTATATTACATCTCATTCTTCATCTATAGGATGGTTTTATCTCTTAAATTTTAGTTAATCAGAATAATAAATAATAATATTAACAAAAGTAAATTATACAATTTTAAAAGTTATTTTAAATTCTATTAAGAAATATTCAAGTATATTTTATCCAGTCACTAATAGCATGCATTTATCAATTAAAAATGGGTTAATAAGAATAATTAAATATTAAAGAATAAATTTTAAAAAGCAGTTTTTACTGTGTTTAAACTCATATATAATTTATATATTTTATTTTATATAATTTCTGTAATTTTTATTAAATTGAATTAAGTATTATACAAATGTATTTCATTTACCCATCGAGAACAAAGATTTATCAAGTAAAAATGAATTAATAAAAAAAACAAAAATAATAAAAAAGTAAATTATCGAAGCTATTTTTATTATAAGTTACTTACAATTTTATGACATAATTTTTATTGATTTAAAAAAATTATTTTTTGAAATTAATTTATTTTTACTAAATAATAATTTTTATCTATTATTGTTTTATTATTCGTCTATACTACGTTATTATTATTCCTTTTTATATATCAACATAATTCGTTTATACTATGTTAATACACATTTTTATATATTAATATAATTAGTTTATTCTACAGTATTGGTTTTTTTATGCATTGACATGACTTTTATTTCGTTATTATTATTTTTTTTATAAATTATTATTTTTTAATACTTCAAAATCAATTATTTTTGAGTTTGATGAATGACTTGCATCAACTCTTATTGGAATATTTAAATTAAAATAAATAATTTCTGATAACGAATCATTGAAAGATATATTCTTACAACAGTAATGTTCGTCGCATTATTTATTGAAACTAGAATCAGTTTGAAAACTTCCGGATCACGTTATGTTTCACCAAGTTAACTTTATCCCCTTAGAGAGGGCATTTAACTAGACAGTGCATCTAAAACAAATATTTTAAATCATTCATCATAATTTTTTGCACACGCCCCACAATCTGCATCGCACGTACTATTTACTAACACTTGAACCAACCTTGATAGTTTTCGCGGAACTAGAAACAATACTATCTACTGTTATTTCCCTATTTATTGGCTTAGTCCATAAAAAACGAGTCGGAAGCAAAATTTTATAGCTCACGTTGAAGGCGTGTTCTCCGGTTTCCATCACGTATACGTGGCACGTTTTTTTCTTCTGCCTTTTGTTTTTTATATTCGAAAATAAACAATCATTATCACCCTCGCAGCTGAAAGGCGCGAAAAAAAAGTAACGGCTTGCCGCCAGTAGTAGTTGACGTCACCCTCGGGATATCAGCTGTCTTCCATAAATCATTGCAATTATTTCACTTATTTGAGGATGAACCGCGAAGTTAATTGTTTCACGGACACCACGCCCTGCGTGTCACGTACGCCACCCGTGGAGGTTGTTGGCGGGAAAATTGGGATTAGAATGCCCTTTGTTCTAACAAGGCAATAACCGTATCTGTGTTGCTAAGGGCTAGAATATTAAAAAAGACATCATATCTAATTGCTGAAAAAGACATCATCATTTTTTCCCTCCACCTTTCGGAATTAAGAAACGAAAAGGAAAATAAAGAATTATTTATGATAAATATTATTTCGGCAACGGATATCCTTTAAATTAAGGAAATCAGAGATCCCGAATTTAAATGTTTTATTCCAGATTGGAAATGTGTCCTGGAGTTAGTCCAAACTGTCTCATTTTTCAACAAGCAGATCATATTTAAAAAAAATTCTATTTAATTATTTGTTACATATTCCAGATTAATTACTATTGATCAATTTCTTATTAATAATAAAGAATAATTATTAATAACAAACAATTTAATTTAAAGTATTTATTCACAAATTTTACCGATTTCCTTTAAATTACATAATTAGACCTCTTGGGGGAGATATCTGGCTAAATTTCGAATTTCAATTTAAAAAAGTATTCAAGAACTGATAAAGATTCAGTTTCCATGCAGCTTGTTTTCCAGTAAATAGATTCCATTAAAAATATTAATTACATATAATTTTATTATTCACATTGTCTACATATTGATAAATAGTTTTTGAACCTATTATTATAAATTCATCACTAATTATAATAAATTAATGACAAAAAGTTTAATTAAAACATCTATTCCTTTAAAACTTCTGAATTCCAAATTTGAATTCCAAAAAAGTATTATGGCAGATAATCAAAATTTCAATTAAGTTACAAAATTGTTAAATTTTTCTGTAGAAAATTGATCATATTTTCAAAATTGAAAAAAGATAACTGAGATTGGATTTAAAATTTTCTGTAAATTAAGGCAATCCGACTTCCCGGATAACTAACACAGTCGAATATCAATTTTGTTTACCTGATTGATATTTATACAAATCACAATTAAACAATTTCGCATTCCTTGATTTTCGGATTTTTTACTTAATGGTAAATCGGCCCTAATCGAAATTGTCGTATTGATTAATTAAATTTAATTCCTTTAAATCAAGGTAAATATAAATCAAGAATTAACTTTTACAATCCGAATTTCCGTCCAAAGATTGAAAAATGTGTCTTAATTTTGAATAATACCCCGTTTTTAATTATCAGTGAATAAAGGTCGCTGTAAAACGATTAATAAAATTTAAATTATTAACAAAATAATTTATAAAGATAGAATACAACCATATAAATATAATTTATGTGAATAATCAGCTTAGAAAGTAAAATATGAACGAATTTTTGTTATGCTTAAAATTAGTAGCATTAAAACATAATTTTTCCTTTGACGCATTTGAAACAAGAAAATTTTGTATTTGTAAATATAAATAAATTATACCTAACAAAAATAAAATAATTACGTAAATCCAAAGATTTACATTAGGCTGCATTTTCGTAAAAATGTAAATTTTTACATACGCCCAATTTATTTTTACAGCGTGATAAAATGCAGATAAGCACAATCTGATTGTAACTCATAAATCGTTTGATATGGAAATGACCGGCAGCAAAGAAATAGTTGCCAAATAGAAGGTCAAGATTGATAAAGATTGGTCATAGATTTCAGCTGATGAGCAAAATCTTTCAATTATTTACTCCAGTCTTTAGTAAAAATAGAAAGAAAGAACTAGAAATAAATCCTTTACAAAACTTTTATTAATTTAGATCAATTATCGAAAAAAAGAAGAGAGATCATGGCTGTTTTAATTTTTAAATCTTTCTAGAAATTTAATTATAGCTTGCATTTGAAAATCAAAAGTGAAGGCAGCATTTTCTATAAAAAGTTATTTTTTTTAATTCCTTCTTATTTTATTCAATAAATTCTAGATGTTTTTTCTTTTCTACGTTGAAGCTTTACTTCAGATAAGTTTCCATTCTTGATGAATAAAATATTCCTAAAGAGAAGATAATAAAATATTTCTAATATAAGAATTCATATTAGAAAATAATAATTCGTATTAGAATTCACAATAGAAAATAATTGAGAATTCTTTGATGATTAATTTTCGCGATATTTTTAGAAAACGATTTTAATAAGAAACGAAGAAAAAATATGAAAACTGTTTTAATTAAAAGAAAAAAAATACCAAACAATTTTTGATGGAAAGAATTGAAAAAGATATATAATAAATAATTTAATAAAAACAAGAATTCTAAAAAACATTTTTAATGGAAAGAAGACAAACCATGTAATCAAAAAATTATCGTTCTTTAACCTTCTATTTTTAATAATTTATTATCTCTAAAATGTTTAAGGCAGAACGTTTACTATTTATGTATCAGACAAATGACTGAGTGAATCTTTTTAAAATTGTCATTGTGATTAATTTCTTTTCTTTTCTTTCTTTTTTTAAAAAATTATTCAGAATATGCCAATATTCAAGCAATCAGTATCAGTCGCCCATTGCTCCTCTTTTCAATGGATTTTATCAGAAAGCTAGCATGGGAATGATCTGTACCCAATCTCATTGACAAAACTGCTTAGGTAATTTTATTTGTTTAAAATTTAAATTTTCGATTAGATTCTAATGTTTTAGATGGCAGCAATTTAGCCTCAAAGTAAAAATAATCTTATAAGAGACTATCATCTGAAGCTAACATTATAGTCGGGTTAGGCTGTTGTGACTTAAGGTAGCATAAATAATTTTTAATTTTCCTGTTATGACCTTCTTAAATTATGTATTAGGAGATAGCAAATAAAAGTTATAGCAGCAACATTTTTTTCCTTATAATTATTCGGGAGTATTAAAAATATACATGAGTTTTTTCAGATATGTCAGCTTTTACCTAAATCTGACTATTTAACAATCTAAATATGTAATGACTTTTAAAAATATTTTTCGAATTCTTTATATTTTCAATTTATAATTTATTAATAAATTACTTTTTTTTCAGTTCTGGTATGTTCAATGCTAAAGCGCTCACTCAATTCTTCGGATTAAAAAAGAGGCGGTAAAAGGGATACCAATATCTTTCATCACATTTCATCTCTTCTATCCTCAGGCTGGGCCTGTGATCATTCCCCATCATCTTACTTCCATGTAAAGCAATTTTTGATTTAAACATGATTTACTGTATGTATATACTAATTTCATGTCCTATAATAACGAAATATGCTCAAACTATGTGAAAACTGTTTGTATAAAGTAAGCAGTTGTCTATGTAGTCTAGTCTACAGAAAATAAATTTTATTTTGTGTCTCATTATTTAATGTTATTTTTTAAACACTTCTTTTTTTTCGTTTTATATGAATAGTTGATTCAATATGTAGCAAAACCAAGAGTTTTAAAGAAATTAAAGTCAGATCAGAAACACAACATATAAGTGCTGTAGCACCATTTCTGAACAATTATTTCATCTATGTCTATAAATAAATCGTTCCATCTTCTAGTTCTCAGCACAGTTAAAGCCCCTCATTCCTAATCTTGCCTCTGAGTAAAGAAATTTTTATTAATAATTTGCAGACATATCTAATATAGCTTTAAGTTAAAATACTTTTATATCTTATATAAATTTAATATATGCCTATATGATAATACATATATAATAATTTTTAAGTAAAAACTCTTTTAATATAAGATATTAGACAACAAAAATTCTTTTTATTGTTCGAAACATTTTCTTTAAATACAACATGACGATATTAATTAAACCAAGCTACAAGGATAATTCTTTCAAGCTCGGATGAATCATAAAGAAAATGCAAGTGTAGAAAACAAATAGAACTTATTATTAAAAAATGTATGCAATCATGCCTTTTGAATGTAATCACCGTGAGAATTCAAAGATCAGTTTCATTATACCTATCTTTAAAAAAAGTAACAAAATATCTTAACATTTATTTGAAGTATCAAGTTAGTCTGGAAATTCTTAGAAATTTCTTTTAAGGTATGAAAAAGAAATAGAAAATTATTCATTCTTCAAAAGCATGAGTTTAACATGTTGATCGAACAATTATATTTTGGTATTATATATTTGTTATTGCTCCAATTTCTGTAATTCCCATTTCTTTTGTCTACTTATACTTCAACGATTTCCATTAATATCGTTGAATAACATCATTTGTTGAAACAATTTATAATTTTTTTTCCCTCTTCATTGAGAACATGGCTTAGAGTCCAGTGATTTTTTTCATCTGTTCCCTTAATAGAGAAATTTGCTGGGAGTTAGCTAAAATATAAATTTAAAATAATAAAGAGCTTATCTCATATCGCAAGTGGAAACTTTTCTCAATGAGATGATTCCAGCATCATTAATTTGATTACATCTAAAAATAACCATGATTGTGCATAATCAATAATAAATTCATTTGTTTTCTGCACTTCACTTTTTTATGTTCCAATGAAACAAAAAAAAGCGGTTTTCGCATTAATATTTATTATATTAATTCTCCAAATTTTATTCACAAATATTAATGTATAAGAGACGTTTTAATAAACGGTTTGAGACAATTATAATTTAACTTAAATAAATAAACTTCAGAATTTTTTAAAACAAATAAACAATAGAAATAAAATAAAATAAAACGGAGATACCAAAAAATATAAGCAGAGTTGTTCTAAATCTTATCGTAGCCTAGCAACGGAATATCTATGAATTTCTTTATTTCAAAATTGTCTGCATTTATTCAATTGTTAAATAAATTTTGAGAAATTATTAAAGAATTCAAGTACCAAAAAAGGGGGAGAATATTGAAAGGTACAGTTTTGAATTTTAATAGTAAATAAAAATATTTTTTATTTTGATAGGACTTTTTTAAGATTGTAGATATTCTTCTAGTATAAACAGTTTTCAATTTACAGCGGAGAAAGACAAAATTTCAAGTAATAATCAATATTCATTAATTGAATATTTAATCAATTTTTAAACTTTGAAAATGTATTCTTTCTTTTGTCTTAAATAACAACTGTGCAATGTTTGGTTATATTTAGAAGTGTGGAACATACCACATTTTCAATACAATGGTAATTATTTACATTAAACGTCTAAGAGTTCTTAAATTAAAATAAGAGCCACACAGCAAGTTTTTAAAAAGATTCATGGGTTTTTTTAGATATTGCATTTTTTTATTACAGTGTAAGTTCAAGTCTTAACGGATGAAAGCTGCATTGAAATAATTCCACGTCTGTCTTGTATTTTGGTAGGCAGATGTAATGCCAAAAATGCATTTTTCTTATTCGGGTGGTCTGAAATGCGGAGATTCATCAAACCCCGGAGTTTGATTTTTCTTCATGGTTGCTATACTTCATCTATAACTCGTCCATAGGGAAGATAAATTTATTGCCATAAATGGTCATCCTATTATTCAACGTTTATATTCTATTAGAAATATCTTTAGAAATCCTCAGAATAATTTCAATTCTGAGACAACAGGTCATTGATTTAAGTTTCATTTGGAACCAACACTAATTTTAATTTGCTGTTGTGGCTAAAGGAATGCAGAGGATGAGACTGGATCCCCATTTAGTTTTCGCAACATCAAGTTTCACAAGAAAAAACCCACAGACAATCTGTTGCATGCTTCAGATTTTTCACCCGATGTCGAACGAGGACGCATTTTGGAATTCACGTCACCTTTAACGGGCACCCTCTTTCATCAGACAGTAATTATCATGAATACGACTAGAGTTGCATGCAGACATAATCCTATTAAGAAAGTGAATCAAACCCTGGAAAAATAAACAAAATTCAGGACAGACAAATTTTTATTAATGCTCTTTACCATTATCATTAATTGAATGGATATAATCATAAGAATTATTTTCCAAGAGAAACTAAATGTAATAAATTGATAATACTTTATATGTTATATCATAGTTATTGAAAGATTTCTTTAGGAGGCATTTCATAAAACTAAATTTCATAATTATTTCTTATTTTTTACACTTTCTTGTATGCCAAGGATGGCGGAAGCTTTGTAAACATCAATTAATTCGAATTCGTGATCCTCTACATTTCAGACCTCCCTGAGTTTCGAAATACGCCTCTTCTGCATTACTCCTGTAAATCTGTGAAAAGAATCCTATTTGATGTATCTGGATAATATTCGATACATGTACTTATGACCAAATTTAAATATATATATATCAAATTTTGAACGAAATCCAATCGCAGGAAATTTGTATGTCTATCAGAATACAAGAGAATTCGATAACTACAAAATGCAATGAGCTGGGAAGATAAAATTTGGTACACAGGTTTAGAATCTAAATTATAGATTCCTATCAAATTTTTAACCGAATCTGTCAGACGACTGTCAGTCTGTATGTCTGTAATTGCGTATACATTCAAGCCTAACAACTTTTACGCAATGATTTAAATCATTGAAACTCGATATACTACCTTTTGACTATAATTGTAGTTCTGTGTTAAATTTTTGTTTCAATCGGTCGATAAATAGGAGTCAAAAACATATATTCTCTCTATAGTTCTCAGTTAAAATCCTATATTCATGCCAAAGATATGTATCCCATAATTATTACTCATTACTCTCGTACTAATTTAATATCCTCAATTTTATGTGGAGGTTAGAAAGTATCAGGCAGACCACTGCAAATGATTTTTAAAATGAGCTACTAGCAAGAAAAAGAAATCAAATCAAGCAGCATTTTTTGTTAAAATAGAAACGAATCCTCTCATCTTAGCATACTTCAGCAATCGAAAGTATAAACAATATTGCAGAATCTGAAAAGTCTAGTGGCTTTAATCATTTAAGAAGAATTTTTACAAAAAAAGTATCAAATTCGGCAAAATTGAATGTTTGTTGAATGCTCAACTTACGCTTCAACTAGGAAATAACTAGTATTGTTGGGAGTTCTTGGTGAATTATTTCTTGGGATTCTCAGAAAAAATTAATATACATATAATCAACAGAAATATAATAACTTTGGTATTTCAACTTGTTCGCCATTCTGTTTTAAAATGATACAATTTCAAATAATTTAAACAATTATAATCACAAATTTAACATTCATATTTTATGATTGCCAAATAATGTAAATTTATAATATATTTTTAAATTTATATAGATGATTAAGAGACTTTGATCAGATGTATGAGGATGTCATATAATTCAGGAATTATATAGACAATATAAATTTTTTTCTTAAAAAATTGCTTTTATCATTACTTTTTACTTATCTGAATATTAATTTCTCTAGAATATCAAATAGAAAACTCAAAAAATAATTAGTGATAATCAAAGCTTGAAATATTATAAAGAACGAATGAGAAAAGTTCGAAATTGATATCTAAAGTTAAATGCTGTGACATTAAACATATAATTTTTCATTTTTATTAAAATTTTGCTCTTTTTTTTTTGAAAAAAACCCCATAGATATATTCTTATTTTGAGCCATATTTCCATTATCTATGAATTTTTTAAAAAAAATCTTAACTTTATGTACATAAGGAAAAAGTATAGATCTTTACATATTAAATTATAGCTAAAATTTATAAGGTAAAATAACGGAACGATTCTAACATATTCTACAGCCTGATAATAATCCTTAAGTGAAGAAATTTATTAGAAAACTAAAAGAAAATCTTTGAGAAATTATTTCTTAAACAAATAAAATTTTTCTCCCTTTTTTCTAATCATTGTTTTAAGAATTTATTTCTTATAGATATCAGTTATTTATTTCACAAGCATGTGAAAATAAACTGCTAGAATACAAGGAAAAAAACTCAATTAAAATTTGATCAAGGAATTCCCTCTAAATCAATTTATTTTAACTGTATGATTGGAATCAGAATTAATTCGGTTTAGAGCATAAAGTGTCTAAAAATTTGGTTTTAGTGAAATTTTGCTTCTTAAAAATCGAGAAATTTGTCAAAAATAACAGTTGAAAGAATCGTTATTTTTATGTACACACAAGAAAAAATACTATAAATCGACATTTTGTGTTAGAAAATGAAAAATGTTCTATTAATTTTAATAATGGACTATATCCAATCTCCCTCTCTATCTTTAGTGATAATAAGGGTGAATGTGTGCGTGTTTGTGTGTGTGTCTGTGTATGCAAGCTAGAACATTAAATTGAGTCTACCAAGTCTAGGCATATATGTACTTAGAAGAGAAGGAAAATCTGACACTGTGGGACTTATTTCAAATTATTTTTAATTAAAAATTATCCTAAATTCTAATGTTTTTCTTCATTCTAAAAATAATACAATCTAAAAATATTACAAAATTAATTTTGTTCTTTAATACATCATTTTAAAATTCAAAAACGATTTTTTCAATGATTCAAAGTTTTTTTGCTATATAATTTTTTCTCCATTTTTAATTAAATTTTAGAAATATTTTAAGCAAATTTTACAGCAATATATTTTATTGTGGGTATAAATTTATCACCGTTTTTATTGCCTTTACTATTTTTCCTTCCTGGTGTTTTTTTCATTGTTGAGGATGAGGAGTGAAGATTCGATTTAATTTCCCATATTAAGTAGTTTTCAGTACATGTACTCGATTAATTTTTTGAAATTTGGTTGAATGTACTGCTTTTTACAGCTTAACTTTAAAACCAAGCATTAGTGAAAATATTTTAAAGCGCGTCCATTTATAAAATGCTGCTAGTATTTTCACTGATACAATTGAATGCATAAAAATCTAGGCAAAAAGATAGGAAATGCATAATTTTATAAACAGAACGATGAAAGATTTAGGAAATAGTGAATTAAAAATTTAAAAATATGATAGAAACCATTAAACCAAAGAACTGAGGAAATCATTTAGATCGAGTTACAAGTTATCTAATATATTTAAATTTTTAGCACGATGAAACAGCTTTTTGCCAAAGCTAGCTATTGAACATGTAAACTTCATCAACTTTTTCATTTATATTGCAGATGCGAAAAATATACACGGAAGTGGACATAATTCAATCTTTTGTCATGGTCTTAATTGGCTGAAGGGTAATTAATCAAATAAGTAGCATTTGAAGACTTTTTATGAAAAAAATCTGGAAAATGGAAATTGAACAAATAGGGTTTCCAGGCCATTTTAAAGTATTGATTTAAACTCCAAATCACGGCAAATGCATTTACAAAATGGATTGCAAAGAACTAATATGTTTGGCAAAAAATTATCCAGTTCTTAAAACCAATAACTGACATCGATACCCCATTTCTTTAAATGCTATTTATTGAAAAAAAAAAACATTTCTCCTTTCATTTTCATTCAAAACTAACGTTAACAGTCGCCATTAGCTTCATTGTTTTAAATATTCACGTTGGAGCGAAAATAAACCCACTTGGAACTTTCACTGTCGACATTTTTTAGATCTTTGGGACAATATGATACATATCAAGTTATAACAATGCCTCTTTACCAACAATTTTTGTTGAATGCTTACTTCTTTTCAATTAATTTAAAATTTTAATTAAATTTATTGATGATGATGATGTCGTGTCGTGTTTCCACAGAAAGGGGGTGCAGTAGCTTCTGAGTGTAAAGACCCCTTATCACCCAGAGGGCAGAAGTCTGACTTCTAGCTCATATGAAGATGACGTACACAGTCGCTTGCATAACCCCTTTTTACAGAGGGGCACATTCACACTACTCACAGAGAATTACAACCATGCCCGAACCGGGAGGCTCAGATCACGGGCAAGCACGCTACCCCTATGCCAGGACGCCGGCAATTAAATTTATTGAAATATCTTTAATATGTTTGCTTAATTTTAATGATGGTACATTATTTTTTAACAATAATCTATTCTTATTTTTTATGTAAGGCAAAAAACAACATTATTTTTCCCTTAAAGTACCACCAAAATACTGAAAGATTTGGTTTTTAATTCTTCTTCTTCTTCTTTCTCGTATATAAAGACTAAGTATTATTATCGTGAAAAAATTCGACCGTGAGACTTTAATGATTCTCTGCGGTTCAGATCTTTTCGAGTCCAAAAATTCATTTTTGGAATTACACCTGACTGACTGCTCGTCCGTCCGTAATTCAAAAGCACTTCGAGCTACACAGGGAAATTTGGCATGTAAAATTTACACCCCATTTGCAGAAGTCCATCTAATTTCGAAAGAAATTCATTCAGTAGAAGTTTTTCTATCGGGTGTTCAGTTATATATGAATACGATTACTTTACAACATAGATAACTAAACAGAGATTAAATTTGGCACACACATAGGTTTAGATTTTAAATGCAGGTCCATATTAAATTTTGAACTAAATTTGTTAGAGGTTGACTATTTATCAGTCTGTATACTAGCATGCAATGAATCAATTACTCAGTAATTTGAATAAATGGAAACTGATATGTAGTCTTGTGCCTGCACTTGTAATCATGCGACAAATTTCGATTTCAATCTGTCGGGGGAAAAACGCGTTTAAAAGGCAAATCTGATTTTAGGATATCACTAACTTAATGCCAAGAATTAATCGCCAAATAGTAGCCAAGTGAAGTAAAAACATTAGATTCACCACAAAAATTAACATTTCGTAACTATTGTGCGCGGTTCCGAGTAAGGTATTCGTGAGCTTATCCAACAATTTTATCCAGAAAATAGAAAAATAACATCTTTATTAGAAAATTGCTAGGTAGTATTGGGGAGACCACTATTGCTAGTTATTTTTAAAATTTACGATTCTCGTTTATTTTCTAATAAATTTAATGTACATTTTTAGTTATAATGAATTTGTAATAATAAAAAATTTAGAAATTATGATGACATAATGATTTGGCATTTTATCTTTGTTATGAACTTGAAAAGTAGAAATGAAATACCATATATTATTAATTCAATAGAATTGTAATAAAAAATTTTAAAATATGAAAAAAATGCATGATAGTAATTTTATTGGTTTAAGTTATCGACTTGGCTATCTTGGCTTGGCTTTTAACAATGTTTCCTGATATATTAGTGGATAAAAAGGGATGTGGGAGACTTGAAACATCGAACAAAAATGTATATATTTTCGTATCTAAATATAAGCATTTAATTTGAAGGCAATGGTCTCAATAGAGAACTCATAAATGCTAAAAAGATCTATAAAATGCCGTGTCAAATGTCATGGCAGCTTAATTAGATCACAAATAAATTATGAGAAGGTATAAATACAGACAAATATTTTCAATTTTTGAAAAAAAAATCGAGTAAGATGTTTGGATTTCTAATTAAATTTGTTCAATTTAAAGGAAACAATTGGCAAAAACTTTAGATCGATAACAACATTTTTTT
>JAPMOQ010020864.1:626362-662846 GCA_026543055.1 Argiope trifasciata
TTTTTCTAAAAGGACTTAAAGGTTATCAAATTCAGCGCATAGTTATTTCTTAAATAATAGATATTTATTAAGAAAGAGGTTTTCAAAACTATACATAAATTATTAATTAATTAAAAATTTTATTGAAATTTTATTTTAGTAGTTACTGTTTTTCAATAGCATGGAATGTATTATTGCCCCAAAACTAATTTTACATCAATTTGAAGTTAAAAAAGTTATCTCATCGGTAATGCTAGTTTTATTTCTGTACAATTTTTTCTTCAATTCTCATAATTTTTTCAACATTTGTTATACACCGAATTCTAATAAAGATTTTAAACTCATTTGTATGTAAAATTTTATGTAAATTACCTAATTGGGGAATTGCCTTTCGCATCATGACCTTTAATTTAGAATATTTAAACAATTATTTCTTAAATAACATATAAAATTTTATGTGATATATGTAAAATATACTCATATTTTATGTTATATATAACACATAAAATATGCGATACGTAATATACAAATTACAGTGACAACCTGAATCAGTTAAAACACGAATTAACTACACACAACACATTTTAATGAAGGACTCTTGGAAAAATTTGAATTAACTTGGGAATACGCGCTTTAACTGACAGTGGCAGGAATGACCCGCTTAATCCGTGTTCTGATTTATTTGTTAAACTATATTTTTCGTGCCTACCAAAAATTATTGTATTAAACTATACTTAGTAAACCAGGGTTTGAAGAAAGAAACTATTATTGAAGAAAATTGTACAGTATTCGGATACTGTTTAACACATCAGAGTTTTTACAATTAGATCAAATCATTAAATCTAGATTCTATTATTAGATCGATGATTAAATCTAGATTCTACAATTATTGCAATTAAAGAATCTTGCGTTGTGTTGTATGTATTAAAGCGATATCTGCAACTTTTTTAGTAAACTAAAAAAGTTAAGAATAACCTTTTTTGAGAAATAGATCAAGATAAAATAGATAAAAAATATAAAATAAGCAAGGAAATTAATTTATTTTATGAGCCGTATCGAAATAATAATCAATTGAAAAAAATTCTGAAATGTGTAAAAATATTATATTATATTTTTTCTTATTTAAATTGCCAACTAATATTATAAGTATTTAATTTATTTATATAATTTATCAAATGAAGTTGTTTCAAGAATAGAATTTAATCACTCTGTTCCTGTATAGTTTTATTCACCTACAAACTCCTAAATATGTTTAGCTAAAAATTATTATACTAATAAATATAAAAATAAAAAATATATATATTCTTGGAATACGATTAAAATGCTATAATAAAATTTGAGACATGTAAAATATTGAACATCTACATTAAAGGAAATATCTTTGACAAAATAAATCTCTAAATGAATTTATCAAACCTCGCAGATGAAAATTTTTTTCATATTTCATCAGCTTTTTTTCCCACAGGGAAAAAAAAAGAAAAAGCAGAAAAAAAATGTCTAAGGAGAAATACTGGAATTGTACTAAATTTGTCAGCTTCAAATACGTCACTAAACAAAAAAAGAAATAAAAAACAACTCATATTTCATATTTATTTACGTCTTCTTAACTGGATAAATACAAGCAGCCAAGGCAAAAAACGATATAATATCATTGTTTTATGCCAAGAGAGTATTTTCATTACTACGTCTACGATACGTATAAATTACTCATTCATTTCTGTTACCTCTAAATACAATAAACGTCAGAGACATTTGCATCAGCGAATGATGATAAGTGATGAGTTCTGACGTCATGGCCACACCTACCATGTGACCTACGAGGTTTGGCTCGCTTGAACTATCACGTCGCCTTTAGGTTTTTGGTCGAGGAAGGGGCAGAGGTTGATTTCCAGAAGCGTGAAATTGGGACATATTCCTCGTATCTGATGATAATTTATATTTAACCGAATTACGCAGACATTTGGCGAGATTTATAATTCAAAATTTTATGTCTGTAATGAATAATTAATTAGGAGAAGAGTTGAACAATGATTCAAAACATGCTATTCTGTTTGGGGTTTCAGTTTGACCTAATAAATGTGCATAATTTAAGCTAAAGAGTTGATAAAATGTTCGAGAAAATACATAGATATTTCAGAGTTTATTGGATGAAAGCAATAGAAATATGTGATTAATTAATAATTGCATATTAATTATTTATTATATGAAATGTTTTTAAGTAAGCTGCTTAGTAGTTAATAGACAAAAAAAAACAAAAAACAAAAAAAAAAAACACGTATCTGTAATTTATAAAAAAAAATACAAAAAAAAAATCCCTCGTAAGATTTAAATTAAAAAAAATATATATCATCTTGATGTATTTCTACATCTTCATGAGCAATCATTCTTTGGCTTCTGCAAATCTGCTGAGTATTATTCGGTTTTTTTTTTTACCTTGTTTCTATCTCACAACAATATTTTCCCTGTTGTTTATTATTTTTTTTATTCAAAAAATCGGTAAAAAATTTTTAAACTAGCCAAAATGAAATTGTAATCAGATAACGGGCCAACAATGACAATTGCCACTGATGAAGAAAGAAACTGTCAAAGATTCTAGTTGCGTTCGAAAACAATAAAATAATTTTGGTAAAATAAAAATTAAAGAAACAACAACCTACTCTCACACTTTATAAATAAATATGAGGATTTAAACATACGATGTATATCTGAATGGCTATGCATTTAAAGATTAAATAACAGCAATTTATTTTAAATTTTCCAGGATCTAGAAGGAAATTTTGAACATAAAGAAATTTCCAGGAAAAATCCTGTTTCATAATGATGATTCATTGAGCTTAAATTATGGCATTTTTGTTTATATTTAAACAATTAAAAATTAAGTAAACTTATTCCAGTATTCGTTGTCGAATCAAAACCTTTCTATAATTTCCAGTTTTGGCTAGAATCATTGCTTTTCGAATGACAGAATTAATATTTAGTTCATTATCCCGTTTTACTGTTGAATATCGATTTAAAAATACATCTAAACCAAAAGAAGTTCAACGAAAAAAGATTCAATGTGGAAGCGAATTTTTTTATTTGGCTCTGTGGTGGTAAGTTTATAAGTCACTTAGCAACTTGCAGAGTACCCTTTTCGGAGTGTACACTTTTGTCTAGGGGTTATGCTAAGGACCCAATGGTCCCGAGTTCGAACCTCAAGAATGCACAGTTCCAAGCTAGAGGACCGATTTTATTTCGCATAACATATCTCTGTTGTTGTCACTTATGTCACTTAACAAACCTGCTGATGTCACTTAATGTCACTTATGTCACTTAACAAACTGTCCGATTCAACATGTTCACTACCCCTACCCTCGTCTGATATCAGGACCATCTATCCAATTAGATGCCCCCTTCTTTGCTATCTTTTAATTGTAGTAGGGAAGGTGTCATCTAATAAAATAGATGGTTTGATACAATTACATATAATTTTTAACTCCCAGGAGCGTCAGTAGCAGTGAATGCGTTAAGCCAAGTGTGCAACAGCTTCTGAGGGCAAAGGTCCCTGATACTCGAGGGCAGAATTCTGACTTGTAGCTCAAATGAAGATGACACTCACATTCGCTTTCACAACCCCTTTTTACAATTGGACTCTATCACACATAGAATATAGGATAGAGAATAACCAGGCCCGAATTTCCCAGATCAAGGGGAAAACGCGTTCCCCCTGGGTCAAATCGCCGACTAGGAAATCTATAAAATATATATTTGGGTTTTAATTGAAATAGAAGAGGCAAATATAAAGTTTATAATCACATAGTTTTAGTGATTTTTTTGGTGTATTTAATATTTATAATATCTCGATATGCGAAATTGAAATGCCTACAATTTAATTACATGAAAATTATGTTATACATATGCTGACTTCGAATTTTTATTTTTGCTAAAATTTTATGTTTGTGTAAGTTTTTTTAAATAAACAAAAATTTAAACAAATGGTAATAAAACAATATTTCAATAAATATAAACTAATGAAGTGAAATCATTAGTTTAAATAAATTTCCAGATATACATAATAAAGTTCAAAACAGAATTTGCATAAGAAATTTTTCAGTAAAACCGAGATTAAAAATCAATAGTTATTCATCTCAGATAAAAATAAGAAAACGATTAAGCATTTAATTTGTTGATTTTAAATTCAAAATATTAGTTCAAAACAACATAGCATTTTAATTTTTTTCTATCAACTACTGTCGTTCGTTTTTTTATTATTTTTATTTTTCAGTTCCTAGTATTAGTTCACAATCTCCATATATACATTCATATATCTTATTCAAATTTTCAGTTCATTAATAAAATACTTTTATTCATCCACACGAGTCCAAATACATTTTTTTAAAACTTGTAGTGGATGACACTCGATGTAAATGCAGTTTTTTTCATTCATTAAATTTAATTAATTTCTAATGCTTTGAATAAAGTTTTAGCAGTTTGTAATGAAAGTTGAAATAGACAAGTGAAATGTAGTACAAGTAAATCATAAAATACAAGGATTTCAGTATTTTTCACGTGAAGGTGAAGTTCAGCTCTTGCAAAAATCAATCATTTTTGATTCTTAATAAGTTTTTTGATAATTATTTAAGAAAAGTAAATTAAAATAAAAAATTTCTTTGTTTACCTAAGTAAAAATTGAATTTTTTATATTTCTTGTTTAAATATTAGTTTACCATTATGTAAACAACAATTGCGTATAATTAAAATGTAAATATCTCAGCAATGCACGCGAGTATAAATTTTTTACTAAAAAAAGTTGAAAACTGTAACTATAAAATACATTTCAGAAAATTTGAAAAAAATTATTAAAATTAGAGGAAAAGTTTTCTAACTGGTGACAATGAAACGTTATTTCTTTTTAGAAATATAAATAATATCTGAGCAGTAGTACCTCCAAAGTTATTGAGGAAAAATTGCTTGGTTTTTTTAATATACAATATAAGAAGCCGAAAAAAATATTAAGAATAAAAAATTAGTTTTAACATATGTTAAAAGACACTTTGTTAAAAATATCCCATCTAGTTTCTGCTTTGAAGAAACACCGCTTTCATTACTGTAAAGAAAACAAAAAAGTTATTTTATGTTCTTGTTTATATTTTCCTAATCGTTTCAATGTTGACGAGCATTTTCCATCACTTCTGTAGAACACTTATAGTAAATTTATGCTTTTGTTTATATTTACCAGCTATATAAAAGCTGAAAATTAATTGGATAAAAATTTTCAACTATGACAGCAAAAATGATAATGGAACCTCAATTAAATATTTCTAAATTGTCTAAATCATTATTTTATCATCCCAAATAATGCATTTTAATTATACTTCAGATGATTACGGTGGGACGAATCTCTACCATTGGCAGATAATTTTGAAATTCGGCGCTAAATTGATTGTTAAATGTTTTGACCTTTTTCATTGTTTTTATTACATTGAAAATATGTCTAATTGTGTAAAATGATTTTTTTTTAAATTTTTATTTGAATTTATAAATAATTAAAAGAGTATATTAATTCATTTTTCGTAATCTTCCCTCGCTAATATTATTCGCATAATTTTTATAGTTTTTAATTGCACTATTAATGGAATTCTTAAAGTTGAAAACTAATCAAGAAGTTAATAAATGATAAAAAAGGAAAGTTTTAATATAATTTCAGGGTATTTTTTAGCTTTGAAATACTAATGAAAAAACTTCCATAAGGATAAATCTAAACCATTCTTTTCAAATTCTACAAAAATTTTGTTGGTCTAGAATTGTTCTTCACTTTTCAATTATTCATTGCAATGAAGGTCACATGATTAATAAAAAACTTTAGTTTAAATGTGTTCGTTACTTTTCGATTATTCATTGCATTGAAGGTCACATGATTAATAAAAAACATTCACTTAGATGTGTTCTTTACTATTTTTACTTTTTAAAAATGAGAATTTCATAATTATTAAAACTGCCAATTATTTATTTCGAATTCAGTCTAAATTTTAAAATCTTTTTTTCTTAACTATTAACAATTTTTATTTCTATTATTTATTAATATTTTATAGACGTTTGAATCTCTTAGATATTTTGAGAAAAAGAATGAAAAAGCAATTACTGAATTAATCTTAATTTTATTAATTTTCTAGTCGAAAATGAAATTATCCTCACATAATCTCAATAGCTTAGAATGTTAATGTGACATACGCATTGAATTCAAACAGCTCTATTGATTAAGCAAGATACTTAATTGAAAAAAATTATTAAAAATATTATTTTGTGTAAGGTGATTTTAATTTATAGAAGTGTGTTTATGCTTTACTTTGTTTCTAATCTGCATTTCAACATAATTATCAATAAATAAATAATATAATTTTTTTAAAATTCAATTCTTACTTCAAAGAAATTTTTTAAATTTTTGTTACATTTTATTAAATAATTATCAAAAAATTATTAAGTATCAAAAAAGGATTGATTTTTGCAAGAATTGCATTTTTCAACCTCACGTGAAAAATACCGAAATCCTTGCATTTTAACGATTGAGCTACTACCCGTCGATTTCCATCTTCATTACAAACTGCTAAAATTCTATTTAAAGTATTATATTTAATTGAATGTAATGAATGAATTGGTATTTGGAAGAGAAATTGCATTAGCATCAAGTGTCAGCCACAAGTTTTAAAAAATGCATTTGAATTCGAGTGGATGAATTATAAAGTATTTTACTAACGATTGAAAACTTGAACAAGATATATTAATAAATATATATATAGGGGGAATGTGAACTAATAATAGGAAATAAAAAATTACGTGAAAAAAATTGAACTCATAGAAACATTTCTTTCTTAAATTTTAAAAAGGTTGTAAAAATGCTTATTGAGCGATAATATAAGATCAAAAGATGGAGACACAATATTTAATATATCGTTTAATTTTTAATCAAGATCCAAATACAATTTTGGAATTAAAATGCTAAGCTGGTTAGTCCACTATTCAGTTTTGTAGAGTGTTCTGAACGATTTTTTAATTATATATTTTATTCATAAATATATAATTATATATTTATAAGAATATAAATATAATGAGTATATATATATAAGCATAATAGATATTCATTATATATTCACATAATTTGCTAATATCAAGCCAAATTATAAAATTATCACAATGACAAACAATAATAATATTTAGCTTTATAATATTTTCTACTGTTAACTAATAAGCTTAATCGTTTAAAGGCTGTTATAAAATAAAGGAAATACACAGGAGATAATAATTTGGAAGAAATTCTGTTTATTCTACATTGAAATGCCTCATAGCGTTTCAAAAAAAAAAAAAAACAGATAAATACTCTGCTTCAATTCATACAAAAAGCTGTTTACAAATTTCATATTCAGATAATTGAGCTACCATTGCTTTGAAAAGTATTATTTTGAAGTAAATGTGTTCAGTTATTATACAAAAAAGGTAAATGAATGTAACATAAACGAGTTTAAGTTTGAAATGAAACATAATTTTATTTCATCAATAATGCTGTGATTTTTTTTAACGTAGCCAAAACATTTTTCTTTAAAAATATTAACTTATTTGAAAACTGCTAGCGTTTTTTACCCAAGAATATGTTATTATAATCTAGTTGTAAATACATATGTTTTCAATGGTTTTCAGGTTTTACTTACAAAATAAAAAATAAAATTATAAAAAAACTGTCAAAAAATTGTTTTAATCTGCAGTTCCAGATCAAATGTATGAAAAAGCGAGGAAATGTGTTATTCGTCGAAAAGAAGTTATATCAAATTTAATTAAATAAATTAAATCGTTGTCATGCAGTTCAAAAATATTCACCTAAGCATTCACTGATTAAAACTTTCTATTAGTCCATTCTATTGAGTTTTCTATGGATTAGTTTTCCTTCATTTGAATTGAAAATGAGTATTTTTTGTGGATCTTATTTTTTATTTAAAGTAAGAAGGCTTTAAAACTGGTATTTATTTTAATTTTAATAAACGCAATTTCTAAGTTCTCATTCAGATATTCATGTGAAGAACTTGATGATATTACTCTTACAGTATTTTTCATGGCTAAAAAACAATACGTTCATGGAAATGACTTTTTAAAATTACCTGAAATTTTTTTATTTTTATTATTATTATTTTGAACCGAATGATTAAATGTTTTACATGTGCTTGACATTAATTTTTTTCAAAATCATAAACTAGAATAAGGAGATGCATAACAGCTCTTATTGATACACATATAAAAGAAAATTTTCAAAGATTTGCCTAGGTATTTGTTACACAAAACGGATATTTCATACCTCTGTATTATTATGAAAGCACGAAATCAGAATTACAAAATTCTTAATTACTTCTTTCAGTCTAATGCTTTTGCAATCTTTGTCTTTCAAGATGATGTCAAAAGGTGTATTCATAAAAACCCAATTCTAAATTTAAGTTACTATTCATAGTATATATACAAACAACTTTTACATTAAGTTATCACTTTATCGATTTTTCTTTACAAACTATAATTATATTTTAAAATTATTTAAAGTAAGATTTTAATTAAGGTCTTTCCGCTTGAAAATAAGTGACCTTAAAAATAAAATAAAATTCAAAATTCATGCAATTTTTAATGCATCGCTAATTTTAGTATAAAAAATAAATTATTATTATTATTTTAAAAATTTGAACATCGCGTTTCAAATTAACTTTTATTATTAAGTTTATTTGATATTTTAAACATTTTACATATAATAAAAGAAATAAAAAAATACCGAGTTTTGATTTTCTCAAATCTAACACATTAGCTCAGGGACTCATATTGGCTAAACCTAGGAGTAAATATTTTATTTTCTATTAACATTTTTAAAAACTATACTTTTCTTATAAAAATAATACCAGCGAAATTAAAAAACAATTAAAGTTGCACATTATAATCTCAACCGAAAATTCAGTTTCTGGAACTTTTCAATTCAAATATAAAATAAAAGCGGTTTGAAACAATTTGGGAAATCCGAATGTTATTGAATTTAAAAATTGCCAAAAGATCAAAATTCTTTTTTTATGAAATCAATTTTTACTGTTCGTTATCGTAACTTTCAGTACTGGAAACCAGATTGAGTTTTATCAAGTTTAAAGCGTCCATTCTTTGAATAATTTTGAATGTATGAATTTTGAATTCCATAATCCATTCTTTGAAATCTAATTATTAAAAAAATAATTTTTCATGATTAAAGAAAATTCAGCTTAAATACATTTATTTTAAGAAAAATCTATATCTTTATACTTTTCTCCAAGAAGCACAGTGAAAAACGTTAAATAATGCTATGTAGTTGTGCAAAAGAAACTTTAAAAAATTTAATCATATTATTTTAAACATTCTTTTTTATAATAATCATTGCATTTATTTACTTTAACAACATGTAAAATGAAATAAAAGAAGGACAAAAAGAATATTATAGAAAATTTAAATTTTGCTTTGATAAAGTAACGAAATAAAGTTTCTAATAATTATAAATAAAAAAAATCAATTAACTGCAAAATGAGGAATATTTTTCTAAATTATTTTACCTGATTTCTTTCAATTTTTAATCTTTTCGCTGACAAATAATAGCTTTGAGCAATCTTCTGTGTTAAACTCAATCTGTGTGAATTATTATTCTTTTCTCTAAATCAGGATGAAAAAATGTACTGAAGTTAATCAATATTTATCACTACCAAAGAAAAACAGAAAAGTGGAGAAAACATAAATAAAGAGCGATAACCTGAAGAAATGGCAACCTTCCAGTTAGGAGCGGCGATTTATGGGCTACTATAATTTTCTCTATGGCAACCCTTATCAAATGATAGGGATTAACATCGATATAAAAGCAAACGGAAACTGGACTCGGTCTTTAAGAGAAATCGTCTGCTACGAAAAATTCTACTTCCGTTCGTACTGGAACAATACGGCGTACTTAGTTGTAGTTAGCTGTACGGGAAGTTCTAGCAAAATATTTATACAGGCGTTCTAAAGAGATGACTAAAAACCAAAACGTAAATGACTCTTTAATAGGTTTTGCATCGTGGATGATATCGAATTTATCAATGCATCACCAAAAGATTCCTCCTCAGTGCAGGAGAAAAACGATTCCCGCTTCGAATCTGATCAAAAAGAAATTCATACCCGCCAAGTTTGAGTAAGTTTTTTTTTAATTTATTAAATAAATAAATTTTAATAATTCTATATGCATTTGTTTATTAATAATGCATATTTATTTGAATTGTATTGAAAAATTAATTAAGTTGTATTTTGTGGCATTATTGTAGCATAGTTAAAAAATCGTTTGAATTGAGATTATTTCATGATTTTATTAATAATTTTTTTATTAATGATATCATGAAATGAAAAAAAATTAATTGATGGCAACTGTTTTCAATATTTTTTCTAAAGATTATAAAGATAAAGATTTTCTCTTTAACTGAAGATTTATGCAGCATATGAAAACAAGAAAATAAATTTTTAATTTCAAAATAAAATAAAATTTTAGAATTTATTTTATTCGGATTTTTATTTACATTATGTACATTTAAGTGCATATTAAATAGTTTTTATATGATGTGCAGCAACTATTATGTAAATAGATTCAAATTTAGTTGTTAATTGCTTAAGGCATAATTATTAAATTTAGATTGAATTAGAATAACTTTGAAAAATACAAATTTACTTTGCACTATTTCGTCTTACTAGCTGTCAAACTAGTTAATCGCAAGTTGAAAATAAACAGCATATGAAAAAAAAGTGAACATTCAGCATTTTGAGACAATATGTTTATTTTGAATCATTTCTTCAAAATCTTTTAGGAAATAAACAAAATGGCTTTTTTAAAAAAGAAATAGAATTAATACTTCATGTTTTTTTTTTGAAGATTGCAGCTTATAAATCTAAAGGCTGATTTTCTTTAAAAGTTAATCTATCTCTGAATCTACAAATTTATTACGTAAACCATTAAAACATATTTTATATTTAAAAATTTGCAATATTTTCAAAAATTTGTTTATTTCACTTCAGATTTTGCTATAGAATATTATACTTTTACAAATGAATAATAGCAATAATATTGTAAAGGAAAGATTTATTTAAAAGATCATGTCAATAATTTCTTATTCTATCTGAAATCATTATTAAATTATTTTATTTCAAATTTGTAATGAATTCTTTATTTTTATATTAACTTAGTTGTCAAAGTAATCTGTAAAATGTTATCAAAACATTAATTTTCATATAATTTATATTTCAATATTTTTTCTCACCGCTATTAAGTTGAATAAAAAGGAAATGTTTAATGATAATTTGTTTTTAAGCGGAAAACTGTGATTTAATTTATTGTTTTATAAATATGATTTGATTTTTGAATTAAATTTCTGATTTAAAATCAGTTATAATATTAATTCTAATAAGTTTTTAACAGCTATAATAATAATTTGAATATGAGTTTGAGTAGAGAAATATTTTGAACGAATTCGAAGTAATAAAAGATTTTGTTTAAAAGCCAAGAAATATTTGATGTTATATGGAAGTTAAGTAAAATTATGTATCCAGATACCGATTTTTAAAAAGAAATAGGTTAGATTTAGATACTTATGATCATTTTTGAAACAGTGTTTGACTTAGGAGCCATGATTTTAGCTGAAAAGATTGATTTTAAGTTTAAAGTAATTTATTTCTGAGTTAAAAACTATTATATTTCAAATAGAAAAAAAATGCTTTTTCGATCGACATTAAGAATTTTTTTGTTTTTTGCTCTAAATTTTTTAGGTTTCATTTTGTAGGCTTCATCAGACCGCTGTCATTTTCTACCGTTTGTTGTTTCAATTTCTACCTGTACTACATAAAAAAATGCAACATGACGCAAATGTACATGTTTATTTACTTACATTGGAAGATTTCCAGAACCATTAGTCATAATAAAGAGCCCGCGACTTCAGAAAAAAACGTAATAAAGTTTGATTTTTAAGATCTTGTTTTTCAGTTTCAGATCATGGATTGCGTATGAAAACGCGCATACTTAATTTACTTCAGAAATTTTATCTTCACAACAAAGTGATAACCAAGATTTAAATTTGGAATAGCGTTAGAATATATACATACCATTATAGACCAATTCTATAATAAATGCAAATGAGCGGTTCGTATAAGGTTTTATGTTACTCTTACGTGGTAAGATTTGTTCATAAAAGAAATACGTACAATTTAAAGAAATACGTACAGCGTAGTAACCATTGTTTATTGCAGAGATCAGAAATGGTTTCGCGTAAAATTTTCAGCTGTTTTTGTCTCGTTTGATCTGTAAATAAATTTGATAGCTGTGCAAGTTACATACAACGCAACTTGTTTATTAGAAATTATACTATAATTTTGTCATAAAATTACAGATTAAAATCTTTTTTATTTCTAAAAATGAGTATTTATTGTGTTGTTTATTTTTACGATTTTCGACATTAATATGTTTATTTTTAAAGAATTACGCATTACTTAATGTTGATTATAAGCATCACTTGACGTAAAACCACTGAACTACTTTGAGTTTTATTGATTCTGTATAGTCTATTCTTTTCTACTATGTTTCTGTAATTTTTCTTTAATATACATGTTTTACAAAAGTGATCCGTAGTCCATAGTAGCTAAGAAAGCTCCGATTTTCCGATTGCATATTCAAAAGCAAAAAACTGAATTAATTTTGAAACTTTTATTGCTTATAAATAATTTCAAATAAAGTGATTTTATGAATTTTATTTAGAAATAAATTTAAATTTTCCCATCACAAATTGTGATTAATTTAGTGGTGTGTATGAATTATTTAGGTAAAAAAAAAATGGAATTGTAATATATATTGTTCAAATATCTTTATTTTTTTTAGAAAACTTTAATAATCAAGCAATTTTTTTACTTTTTATAATATTGTTTTTAATTTTTCATGCATTTTTTAACTTTGTCCAACATTATATTCTGAATGCTTATAAGTATGGTGTTGAAGAATGAAAATCCTTAAAATCCAGAAAAAATGTTTGAATAATGTCGGTCTTTAATAATTGATTATTATAAATTTATTCTTTCTTCTATGACTTTATTATGAAAATTACATTTATACTGTCAATTTTTTTTCTTTGACACTATTTGAAAATTCAGTACGGTAAATCTTTAGATATAATATGAGTGCTTACATTTATTAGAAAAAATTAAATACAGAGTACCTAATTTTTACTAATAAATGTATTAAAAAATTGTTTTTTTAGTACTTTATAATGTATTAAAAGATTAATTTTTTTAATTAAAAAGTAGTTTTAAAAAAAATTTCAGAAGTATTTAAAAATTAAAAAAAAAAACTGAAACTTTTTATAAGCAATTAAATGTAGTTAGCAATTTTTGGGAAAACTCAAATAAGGCAGGCGATAGTTTGAAAAAAGTTAAACATAGTAAACCTAAAAAAAATATTTTTTAAAAAAATGCGGTATTAGCACTGATACTATGGTAATGAAGTGGCAATACGCTGTTATGGAATGTGTAACCTTCTTGGAAAATACTTCGTAAACACAACTGATTCCATAAACGAAAATATTCGTGCAAAAAGTGCGCATTTATTTACTATTTAAGGGAATTTATCTATGCTGTGTAAACCAACTACTGCGCCAAAGATGCCGTGTTGTCTTCGTCTTAAACATAGTCGTGATAATGTCTGAATTATAATGCACCTCACCATTTTCTGAATGTATTATCCCAATCTTTCGAATTGGGATAATAGCTGTATATTGATCTTTGAAAATTTAATATTCAAAATTTTGGAATGCAAAAAAGAAAAAAAAAAGTGATGCTTGTGTTAGATCTGAAATCATGTATTTTTACATGATTATACTTTGAAATTTTTTGGGGATTAAAATTTTATCATACAATATAAAAATCATCCTATGATTAAGTCTTTACTAAGACGTTTTGAAATGCAACAAAATGTGAAAAATTATTACAGTGCATTTTTTTCCGCTTTGATTGACACAAGGAATCGTAAAATGTATTATTCGTTGCCAACCTCTCTTATTAACTCTGACTGCCAGACTCAAAATTTATCATTCTTTGCAAACTTTTCTTATTAATTTTAATTTTCAAAGTCAAATTTAATTATCCGTTGCCATATTTATTCCAGACTTTTTAAAATTAAATTTTTATTTCATTCTTATGAATTATGAATAAATGATATCAAAATACTTTTTCACTCTTAGCATTTTAGAAATGGATATTTTTTTAAAAACGAACGCTCTTTTTTAAATTTTTATTTTGATTAATTTTTCATTCCTTTTATTGTTTTTTATTCAATGTTATGTGATGTTTTATTTCTTATTTCGATAGTAGAAAAAAATTATTGATTGTGTTTTTTTTATTTAATTATGTACTTTAAAAATAATTAGAGACATAAAAAAACATTTATTAATTTTAAAGTAAAGAAATTCTACCTTTTAAACCAGTTTTCACTTTTTCCTGTCAACAAAAAACCCAACAGACATCTCGTTCCTTCTAATTATTTTCTAAATTACATATAATAACATATTATGACATTAAAAAAGAATACCAAACCCCGCCCATTATTTATGAAAAGTAAGTACATAATCGAAGTTTTATTCATCAAAATTAATAAATTCATTAACAATGAAATCTAATGACAACATAGAGTATCTTTATTTCTTTGGCGTACATGATTTTGAACAACAAAACAAAAGCATTAACATCTAAACAAGCAATTGAGATATCCTTTTCCATCATTTACAAACCACAGAAAAATGTTATAAAAATGACCAGCACCAATTATAAATGAATTAAGAAGATTATACTCATGGGCATCACCAGACGGCTAGCAGGTGCCCCTTTTTTATGCCACTCCGTTCATGGTCAGAATCTTCAGAAGACAATGAACGAATAATGTTGCTATCGAATATAAATAATGATATTACAGTGAAATGCCCTTTCCAAGTGGTTCTGAATCCGTGGATATGGTCACGTAGGCACACCTGTAGATATTACCGAGTTCTGGGTCAAATACCGCGTCCTATCAACTTGTATTTTTCTCTTGTTTCATATTTTTTTCATAGACCTATCAAATTCTGTGAGTTATTTAGTCTCAGACTTTTTTTTAAATCGCATGCTTGCACGGATTTGACTTTTCATTTCAGACGATTTCTGATAACCTTATTTTGAAAGAAAGAAAGTTTTGATTGATTGAATAAAAAAACTGAATCTTTTTTCTTCTGTCTAAGAATCGTTTTGTTTTCGTTTAAAAACTCTGTCTCGTTTCAAAACAACGTTATTGATTTATTTAAACCTTATTATAAAAAAATTGTTATTCAACTATAGAATTATTTTTAAAAATTGAAAACAACAAGAAAATAAGTTGCATTTGATGATAAATATAACTTGATGTGGATGATAAATATAACTTAGTTGATAATTAATGCTTTCACTCAACATTATTGTGAGTCATTGCTATCTAGTTTTTACTTGTTGAAATCCGTTACAAGATGATTAAGAAAATGTGTCAAGAAATTCTGAAAGATTTTCTTTTTGGAAGGTATAATTAAATAATTTATTGATAATGGAGGAATTGTTAGATAAAGATATCTTTACCTCACCTATAATAATCAGTAAATAGAAATAAAAAATTGTAATAATTTGTTTTGTTCTTTTATGTTAATTAGAAACTGAAAATTTACTTTAAACTATTTTGGTATATATTTTCCTTTTAAAATTGAAACATTTAATTTATATTTCATAATAAAATATGTTAGTATTTCGATGAATATATGAACATCGGATATTCTTTTGGTTTTCGCTGATCGTAAAAAATTTATGGAATTAAAGATGCACATAATTTCTTAAAATCATTTTTGTTTTTGAATCTATAAATATGAATACTGAAAGTAAAAAAAAATTGTAAGTCAATAATTTATTAATGATAAATGATTATAAAATTAAAGTTTTCTAAAATTTCTTAAAATCATTTTTGCGTTTTTAAAACTCTAAGTTTCTTTTAATATAAATACTAAAAAAGCGATATAAGTCAATAATTTATTAATAATAAATACATATTTATGTTTTCAATGTGACCTTTTTGAAAATAAATAGCCATTTTGTTTTGAAAAGTTCTATGCTGATGTTAAATTTTGTAAAAAAAAAGGGGGGGGGGGTTTAAAATGAAAAAAAGAACTTTAAAATGAAATTTCATTTAAATGAAAGTTAGAGACTGAAAATATTTCTTATAACTGATCCTGTTTTTGAAAAATATTCTTCAATACATTAGAACAATATTAAGGTAAATTAAAAACTAAATATTTTTGTTTTGAATCATTTTCCTGAAAAATGAGCCTTATATTGTAATGGTTTTTAATTGTGAATTTGATCATTTCGCTTTAAAATGTATCTGTTAATATATTTTTACTTTAAAATTTATCTATATGTAAAACAACTTTATTTTAAATTTTATTTAAAAGTTATAGCTTATTGATTTGGTTTAAATTCTATTAGAAATTTAACTGAGATTTTTCTTTCTTATTCCAGATGGCTGTTTCGTCTCCCTCAGCCAGCCCATTTTTTCACCCTGGTGACCTCACTATACCTTGGGTTCCTGTTTTTCCCCCGAGAAAATCGTTTGGCGCCCGAACAGCCTTCAACTTTCACGAGCCTTATGTATGTGGCCTGTTTTGCAATGCATTTCGGGACGCAATTCTGGATGACCTTTGCCTCAGGTACGAACTTTATGCGAAATTTTCACTGAACCTTTAAACATGGCGAAATTTCACATTAACCTGTAAACAAGGCAATAAAAAATTTATGTAATAAACACATTTATTGTAAAAAAATTAACCTAATTTCGAATTTTTTAATTTTTTTTTTATAAAGTAATTACTTAATTTTTAATACAATACCGATTAAACAAAAAATAAAATAAAATAACAATGCGCAAAAATATAGGGAATGAGTCGTATATTATTTAAAAAATGCAGCAGAAGCTTTTTTAATATTAAAAATAATTAAAGGAGTCAAATTCGATTTTCTTTTTTCTTTTAATATTTCCAAAACAATTTAACTGTAAAGTATAAAGAATGATTTTGAATCTAAAAACAACCGTATATTATCATGTTTTGAAGATTTTTTCTAGTTTCTTTAATACTTCTTAAATATTCCCTTTAATTATGTATGAAATTATTTCTTTAAATTTTGCAATTATCCCATAAAATAATTTTTCTATACCAGTAGATCAATTGCCATATATACGATTGCAAATGCATTCTTGAAGTATTGTCTTATGTTGTGCATATTAAAGTATCATATGCAGCATTGATTCTAAAAAAAATATTTGATTTTCTGTTCAAATTTCCAGTCTTTTGCCGATTCAGTGAAATTCTTGAAAAAAAAAAAATGTCGTTGAGCATAGAGAAAGTCTAAAGATATTATCACTGGAGTAAATGTACTAAAAAAAATTCTGTATTTGGAAATGTCATTAATACTGGAAATCTTGTTAATATTTAGCTAGCTGGTTAATCTAGCTGGTTCTAAAATTCATTATCATAATCAAGCATATCAAATTCTCTTAATTATATGAAAAATATAGACTCGCATTATTTAAGCTCTAGAATACCGCATTATCTAATTTTTTAGTTATATGATGAATCTTGATTCAAGACGTAGCGTAATCAATTCTCTTAGTTATACGATGCATCCAGACTATGATCCAGACGCGATGTAACCGATTTTCTAAAACAAATATCTAGACGGAGAAATATCTGCTCGACGAATTTAGATTCAAAAATAACAAAACCGATTCTCTTAATTACACAGTAATTCTAAAGATGCGATATAAGCCCTTCTTTTAACACCTCCATTCACAATGATGAATCAGACTCGCGCATCAAATTACTGAATTTTTTAATTTTATATCAGCAATTTAATGAAAAAAATTAAGAAATTTAAAAGGCAATAATTTCTTAAAAATTCATTATGTCAAATACCTTTATATAACTATAGGAATTTGTATTAATTGTCCCGAATATTTTGTGTAATAAGGAAATTACATTAATTCATGTGTTAAGGCGCTAATATTTCACGAATCTAGAATCAAGATGTATAATAACCGACTCTCTTAACTATATGTATAATGATATGACGAATTCTTTTAATTATACTTTGAATCTAGTGCAAATGCATGATATAGCCAATTTTCTTAATTATAACATGCATCTAGATTCAAAATGTGACATCATAAATTCATTTCACTATATTCTCATAATTATATACCGGATCTATATTTAAAGCACACCGTAACTGATTTCTTTGATTATATGACGTATCTAGATTCAAGCTGCACCTTAACTGATTCTCTTAATTGTACAACAAATCAAGATTCAAGACTCACCGTAATTGATTCCCTTAATTATGCGACGGATCTAGACTAAAGATGCATCGCAAACGATTTGCTTGATAATACACTGATATCGATTCAAGATGCACTGTAACTGATTCTTTTAATTATACGACAGATCTAGATTCAAGACGCACCTTAACAGATTTGTTTGATTATACGATGTATCTAGATTCAAAACGCAACTTAAGTGATTCTTTTAATTATACGACGTAGATCTAGATTCAGTAAGCAACTTAACCGATTCTGTTAAGTATACGCCGGATCTAGATTCCAGACGCACTTTAACTGATTCTGTTAATTGTACGACGTATCTAAATTCAATAAGCAACTCAACCGATTCTCTTAATTATACACCGGTTCTAGATTCAAGACGCATCTTAATTTATTCTCTTAATTATAGGAGAAATCTAGACTCAAATGAGCTGTATTGTGTAAATATAAACAAAATTCGTTGCAAAAATCTCTTCCACACCTTAAATTATCCAAAACTAATAAGCTGTACGTATTATTCTGACATTTGCATTCCAGTTCTATTTTTCTAAGTTTATTTTTCCTTTCAGGTCTCGTGTTGTTCTTCTCCCTCCCTCGCCACATCTTCGGCAAGGTGCAGAAGTGCCTGTTCCCCAAGTACTTCATGCTGAATTCCTTCCTGTCAGCGATCACGTTGGCTCTCTTTATTCTCCACCATCCCTCTGCTGCCCAAGGAGAACTCAAAGTACAAGTAAGCGCCTATTAGCACCTACTTCTGCCCCCCGATAACCATCAGCAGAGAGCTTTGATCTCCGCAAATTGCAAAGAAAGTTGGTGAACTGTCGACAGCTATTTCGCTGTAGCCGAATGTTCGATCTCACGATTGTTCGTCAATCGTGCTTTTCATCTGAGCGCGTTATCTGTCAGTGGTTGGACTCGTTCCGGTGAAATTTCACCACCCCTTTGATCTGCCAGTTAACAGACGATATATCTGTTATCGTCTGATAATATTTTATGAGGATGCGGACGTGCGAAGATGAATGTTCGAAATCGTAGCTCTTGTTCTTGATGCATTTCTGAATATGTTTTTGAATATTTGAAACTTGAGAAAGTTAAAAAATATTAAATATTTTAAAAAATCTTTTTTTTTAATTTGGAAAATAAGTTATCAATTAAAAAATTATTTTAATGAAGAAACCTTTTTATTGCATTTTAGAATTAAATATGCATTTAGGTCATTTGTCTTTAATGTTGATTTAGCAAAACATCCTATGTGTTGTCTTTTCATCACTTTTATTTGGAGGAATTATAGAATTATATAAATTAAATGCAGTTCTTTTGGAATATTTCCAATGTAGCAAATTACGTAATGTTCTGTTTTTCTCTCTTTTTATATGAAAGTAAAGAGTAAATTTATGTAACAATGATTCTATGTATCTATTCAGTTTTTATTTAAATTAAAAATTCGTCATTTAAATCCGTTCAGAAAGTAACATGATTTCAAATCTAAATATTTTTATGAACATCAAATTTAAATAAGCCTTAGATAATAGTAAAAAATTTGAATAAAATGAAAGAAATATGTAAAAAATGAAATAATATTAAAGATTATATATATATAAATTGAAATTAAATATTATAATAAATTAATACTAATGAAATATAATAATAAATTAATACAAGTGAAACATTATAATAAATTGATACATTTTTAGCCTTGTATTATCATCTTTATTACGAATCTGACATTATACAAAAATATATAAAGACTGAAATATTAAAGAAATGAATAATTTTTTAATAACAGTTTCTAATATTTTTTCATATAACTATGCACTGCATGATTGTAATTGCATTAGTTTACTAAAATTTAGCTAGTTACTTTCTCTCAAATTCACTATTTTACATCAAATTTATAATGAATTGTTTATTATTAGAAGAGTTATGAAATTTATATCTCTATAGACTAAGGATGTGTTTGGAGCTTTACAGTTGGGCTCGTTTAACCTTGAGCTGTCAGATTCGCTATAAATGTACCTTAAATGATGGAAATGGACATTTCTTAAAGTATTTTATCGGAGGGGGTAGGGATTACTCACAAAAATAAAATATTAATGTTTAAAGTTTTTTTTAAATTTTAAACTAGAAAAATAATTATAATAACATAAAATATTAATTGTTATTATTTTTACATTTTAAAATTATCTTCTAATGATATGGATTAAGTGGCCATGCATTTTTTTTTGTATTTTTGTATATATATATATATTTTAGAATAGAAAATTTATTATTGCAATGAAATTTAAATCGTTTGCTTTTTTTTTATCATTTAATCGTACGATTTTCCTCCCTTTTTGAAAGTTAAGCGAAAAATATTGTTTGTCTGCTCAATTTACATGGAGAACTAGGAAATAAAATCAAACAGGAAAAGACAATTCTTTTATGATTTTTACAGGTTGACAATCTCACGCATTTCCAATTTATCAAAATGATAGGATTTAAATAATTCTTATTGTTCTATAGAAAAGAAAAAGAAAAGAGTTTTTTTAAAGAAAATCATAAGCATCAATTTATGTATAAAGAATTTAATTTAAATCATCACAATCCTGTCAAAATACCATTAGTCAAAGGTTGCTATTTCAAAATAAATGTATTTATTTGTACATATATTTAAGCTATCAATTTTCTATTTTGTTTCAAATATTCGTATGATAAAATCTTTTTTTTTTCTCCTTCAGATGTGGACACTCCTAATATGCTTCTTGAGTGAATTCAGCGCAAGGTTATATATTGTTCCAAACTTACTGGACGCGATGGAAGAGCGCATGACCCTCGAAGAGAACGCCGGGGTTGGCATGGAAATCGGATACCACAATCCCGGACCTCTAGCCTACTGCCCACACTACTCCAAAGTCAACAAGCGCTTCAGAATGTACCACGGCATCTGCGCATGCGCAAACATCCTCTCGATGGCCTGCAGCACCCTTCATTTGTACTTCCTGTCTACAAAGTTACGATATGCACTAACTTAGATGAAATAAAAAGCTACTTAGTTTGCAAAATTTTCATCCTTTCACCAGACATTTTTTTATTATATTGTAGACGGTTTGTTTTATTGTGCGCAAAAGCTTTTGGACAATCTATGAGAAGATGAGGACTTTTGCTCTCTTCTTTGCCTCAAGTGTTGCAGTGAGAGAATATTATGCATGCATTATTGTTAGTAGTAAGCATTTGGAGGGATTTTGAGAAGTTATAAATTCAAGAAAATGCCTTTTAATACTTTTTTAGAAATGATACGTTGTCAAAAATTATTTAATTTTAAATTGTTCAATTTAGAATAATATTAGAACAACTATTGATTTTCAGTTGGCATATGATTATAAAGCCTACATACTTATGTTCAAATTATTTATAATTCCTGGATTTGTTTTATAAACTTGGTTACTTGTAGCAACAGTTTTTAATCGCAAAAAGAATTAATATCGATTAAATTTTTATAACATGTGCTTTTATATGAAATAATAGCACATAATTACTAATAAATTATTTTATTAATAAATTACAAGGCTTTATAAATTAACCAATAAAACTTTCTATATTAATTATTTACATAATTTTAACATTTAATTTCATTCTTAAAATTTTGAAATAATTTAAAGTTAAATTTAAAAAAATCTTACCATAAACATAACTTTCTAGAAATGGAAATGATTCAATCATTAATCAAAAGTATATTGAACTTCGATATTAATAACAAAATATATATCCTTACAATAGAGGTTTTCGTTGTATGATATTTTAAAAGCGATTTTAAGATTGGGAATTTTTATATAATATTCTTGACTTAACTGCTGTATGAAATTGATGCAGTTAATATGAATATTATATAAATTTTTTTGTCTCCATTTTAAAACAAATGTAAGGTTTCACATTTTGGAAATTTTAGTTTTTGTTTTAAAATGTTATTTATATAAACTCACCATCTCTTTTCTTATTTAAACTAGACACATAAGATTTCTGGTACACCTTTATGATGGAAAAAAAAATTATTATTAACAAAACGGCAGGAAAGAATAACACTCAAGTGCATTGACATCTTCATTTCAGTTTTTTTTGTAAACCTGTTTTTTTAATTTATTTATTTGTATTTATTTTCTTTAATATTCGTTGTTTTTTCGTAGTTCCTTAAATATCTTGGGAATATTTCACTTGTTTAAGAGTGAAATATGTTTTTATTTGAAAGTAAACAGTATTTATTTTTGCGAAACTTAAAAAAGAGATATGTAGTCATGATGTATACTTTGGTAAACAAGAATTTGACTTATGTACTTAGATTTTGATACATTTTGAAGAAATGAAATATCTTTTAAATAAAAAAATATTTATAAGATGTATTTTATTTTCTTTATTTCCTTTATCTGTAAAAAAAAATTGCAATATAAGATTTAAAATCACACAATATATCAGTCTAAATTATATTCTTCTCATGGAATATTATTACATAGTCTATTAGTTTTTAGTTAGTCTAAATTTATCCGTGAAATAATCATACCAACTGTAGATGAATCAGTATATTTAAAAATAAATTTAACATGATTTGAACAAAATTAATATGAATCAGTCACAATGTATTATTATTGTGATCTGTGAAGAACTGTTCTTCATCTGAAATACTGATTAACAATCAGTAACTGAAATTTTATTCTAGTTACTTTAAATTTATGAGAAAAAAATCACATCAGTTAAGCCAAGAAATAATTTATCAAGTTTTCAAAACTGTTCAAAATCAAAATTAGGATGAATCACTTATATTATCTAATTATCAGTTAATGAAAATTAAATCTGATGATAGTTAAGTTAAGAGATGAATACTTGTTTGGAAATCAAATTATTTAGTTCAAATTATTTATTAATTTAAATTTGTTCAAATTAAAATATTACTTCACAGCATCAATGAATTAGTATTTCTTTTCAACCACATTTTATTTATTAAATAAACCTATAACTTATCAGCACGAAGTGTGATAAACCAAATTAGAAGTTAATTTACTCAGTATTTTCACACTTTTAAAATAAATTCTAATTATGAATGCTGATTCAATGTTATATAGCTTTGTTAATCACGTCTTGCTAAATTTCCAATATGAATCAGTAGCACCAAATGTAAATATATATAAGATACGAATTTAAATATGCATTGAATTTCAATAATATCTTTTAAATTAAAAATTAGGCGCTTTGCACAAAGTGTTTTTTTAATTACTAACAACAACTATAGAACTGGAACAATCAAAACATCATTTCAAAATAGAATACTCAATCAAAATGAAAAAGCAAACAAACATCCAAAATCAATTTCTCTACATATACAATATCTATTATAAATTTATAATGATACTGTTCAGACAGTGTTTGATGGGACATTATATTAAAAATAAAAGCTTTCTTTTTAATATAATGAGTTTTTTCTTTAAAAAAACTCTGTAAAACTGAAAAGAGTTTTTTTTTTAATTAAACATTTATAATTGTGATTGCCATGCAATTTGTTGAAATTACTTTTGTTCCAGTAAGCCTTTTTACATTTTCCTATACAAAATATAGAGATAATATTGTAGTAGTCAAAATAATTCGAACTCGAGAATTTAACGAGTTTTCACATTTTTGACCTCTTTGAGTACGCAAAATATACTTTTGATATTATATCCGTCTGTTCGTAACAAATATAATTCAGATACGCTGCGAGTCATATGGTATTATGGTTATTATTATACATTTGGTATTATGGTCTTTGCACCAATTTTATAGATTTCTATTAAATTGTAAGCAAAATCCATTCAGAGGAAATCTGTCTGTCCGTATATTATTTAGCATGATAATTGCAAAACGTTATATTAGTAAAGTTATATAAGTAAAATTCGGTCGACAGATTGAACACCTATAGTGTAGACACTTAACAAATTTTAAGTCAAATCCAACAAGAGATTGACCGTCTATTGGTCTGTGATTTTAAAAACAAGTAAACGAAATAACTCAAAAACGTAATGATTTAAATAAATCAAATTTTGGATTCAATTTCCTGATTATAGCATAGAACTGTATCAAATTTTGGCTACTATTGAGAAGAAAAAACACATCTGAAACAAAAATTCGATTTTTGAATATTATTAACCACAAGCGCCAGATTAATCATTGAAAATTTTGCAAAGCTACAAAAATAGATTCAATGAAAATGTTAAAATTATGCCAAATATAATTAAACTATTGTCTATCAATGCCATGCAAGACATTCTGTACCTTATTCAAAGACTGGAACATTTTACTGGGGGATAACACATTTATTAGAGTGTAAGTGAGAGGATTTTGAGGACACTGCACCTACGAATTTATATTATGGTTGCGCATGTTTGCTGCCATTTTTACAATAGACAAAACTCCAACTGTAATGTTATGGTTGCAAAATGCTATACACACTTGCGTATTTCCTATTTTCAGTTTTTTAAGGGTAACAGAATTAATTTATACCCTACGAATCATTAGCAATATTTTCCGTAATATTACCACTGACTTGCACAGTGATTGTACATTTCATGGAAATATTGAAACAGATTCAAATATGCAAATTATTTTCAGATGATTTAATTATTAATAATTATTCATTCATGGAAGCCATGTTTAAACTTTTAAACTCATTTAGTCATAATCGCTTCCTTTTTATATTCAATTTTGCTTTGTAATCTTCTAGGCATTAAGTACAGTGAAAAATATTTTTAATTAAGTTATAATGTAAATAACATAGTATTGAAATATCTATTTTACATCCATTTTGCATTTTCAGTAAAGATAATAAAAACAATTAAACGTAAAGAAATTCACTGAGGCTTTATTTAAATATTTCTACTTTCGATTGAATAAGTATTTATTTAAGTACCACAGTTCTCGGGAAAAAAATTTAATTCCATTAAATTTATGGGATTAAATATAAATGTAATAGAATGTATTAATAAAATAAGGCTCGGTAATTTTCGAATGTAACAATAAATATTCCCATTACTCAGTGTTAAAGTATTATAAATATTAAAATAATAAGTAATGAAATATACAATCAGTCATTTAAAAATACATGATTTGGATAACACATTGTCATATTGTTCAACAATATGACATTTTATCTTGCGCTTTCTATAAAATATTTCATCAAATCTGATGATATTTTTGCGAAACTTAGCAACTTATTAATTCGATTTTCTCATAATTTTTGTACAGAATTGTGGTAAATTCTCCAACAACGAGACTGTTTTATAACACGATTTCTATAGAAATTTGACACAAAATTAGCACTGAACCTTTCAACATTAAGCTGGAGTCCCACGGCCCATTCCCCGTCTGCAGACGAGCCACGTGCCACCCGTTGACAGCTCTTGCGGTTTTGTGGTCCCTTTGATGACCCGTCTACTTACCGCCAAGAAGTCGGTAAGTAGACGGGTCATCAAAGAGACCAAGAAGGGGCGAAAGGGGAAACGCATCCTCCTGGCTATGGGGGAGTGTGGTCCCCCAGTGGGTGGGAGATCTGATTTATGGCCAAATCCGTGTATCCTCGCATCGTGGGAATGCCGCTTTACAACATTCTGGGAAGAGGGTTTTGACATAATACAGTTTAGCCAACTTGGAAACTAAACACTAGTCCAAGATTTTGTACACAACAATTGTGCTTCAAGTATGGTAAACGTTTCAGTTTCACTTATTATGGATTCAGCACAATATCTGATGAATTAACTATATCATATATAACAAATAATTCATTGCCACTTTACAATCGCTTTTCTCAAATTTCTAAATATTATAGAGGGGGGAAGACTGAATTTTTGTCCCCAATAATGAATATATGACAATTAATCAAGAATGGTCTTCAAAATTGACTTATTTATCATGTATTCTTCACAATCTGGGGTCAATTAACTATATCATACTTTATAATATGTTACAAATAATTAATTATCACTTTACAACTGCTTTTCCCAGATTTCTAAATATTAAAGAGGGGGGAAAAACTGGATTTTACTCCCCCAGTAATGAATATACGACAATTCATCAAAAATGGTCTTCAAAATTGAAGAAAAAACATTGTTTCCATACTGATGGCAAATAATAATAATAATAACAATTTTTTATTTTTCTTGTAAAATTTTAGAAATTGAAATGCTGTAATTTATACTACGAAATACTACTATACTACTCAAATTGTTTATGTTAAAAAATAAGGTCACCCAAAACATTAGAATGAATACGCCATTTTTTAAATTTATTACAAGTTATTCTTCAACATAATTCTTAATACATGTTAGAATATCCGAATAAAAACCATTATACCAAGAGCATTGCTTTAATCTCTGAGGGAGGGAGGTGAGGGGTAGAATATGCTTAGAGGAACAAAGACCGTAAAATTTTCCCACGTTTAGTTCACAAAAGAAGATAACGCATCTATAGAATCACTATAGAAGTTATTTTTTATTATTGACGCAGAATGAATAATATATAGAATAAGGAAGATCTTTTTCTTTTGGTATTCAAGAAACAGTCAAAGAAGAACAATTTTTTGAATGGGTGACAAATGACAAATGATGAGATGTGTTACTGAACACAAAACATGTCAAATTCGCCACCAGAAAGGATAGTTTTGGGACAAATGGACCTGTAAAGCAGCAGGACGTCCATGAAGGATAGCATGTGGTGTAATAAACTTGTGCTGCCATCTATCTGTTGATTTATTCATGACATCAAGTGCATTTACGTTCCTCACAGCATATTTCATAGCTAATGCAATAACATGAAAAATGCAGTATTAAGGAGGATACTTAGTATGGAAAAATATCGCCATAGATTGCGAAAACATCAATCAATATCTGAAATATAATTGTTATTTCTATCAAAAGTTATAAAATCAATCCAGCCTGGTCGAAAATAAAATTTTTCAACAGTTGAAAAATATAATTTTATGAATATTCTACTTTGATAATATAGCTCGGAAACTTCATAATTTTACAATAAAATGGCTATACAGTTTCAGAATTCTCTTGGCTAATTACTTAAACACACTAAGAGTTTTCTATCTCTTAAAAAGAAATCGCATTAGCATTAGGTATGAAAATATTTTAATTTTACTTAAAACAACATAATGGCATATGTTTTAAAACTAGTCTCCATCGGCGACTAGCTCTTTCGCCTGAATTAATAGCAACTAAAATTTTCAATTAAATATTTCAGGTAACGTGCTCTTGATTGTACAGCAAAGAATTTTTAAAAATTGTAGATATGCTATATCATTATTTTAAAAGTCTTAAACCATTTTTGTGTAATGCATCTTCCTAATTTTCTGTCAACTGACCTGAAATGTAAGTTAAATTTCAAAAATGAAATCGTTTTAGCTTCAGCTAAACAGTTTACTGATGTAACTAAACCTTTTTATTTAAAATATGAGAGCATTGAATAAAATCGTTCAGCAATGAAGGTTTATGTATCCCACAGAAAACTTTTGGTAGTTTATGTAATAATTGAGAAAAGGAAATATAATTGATATCTTAGACCAAAAAATAGCAACCATACTTAAAAGATAACATTTTCATTTTAAGATGGTGTAAAAAATAATTTTAGTATCACAGTATTATCTTCTGAAGTTCTCATGCAATAATGATAAAATTTAATTTAATTTTTTAATTAAAATTGCTGCAGATCAATAATCATGTCATCGGTTAAAACGTTTTTAGGTCAAACAGTCTGGCTTGTAAAGCACTAAAACTACCACACACAGGCATGCATACGCGCACACACATCCTTATTGTTAGTGGATGCAGATATATAAATATACTTAATAATATTATATTAAAAAGTTAAAATATATATTTTTTATGGTTCATATGAAATTAACTAGCATTGAGCATATTATTTCAAGTATATTTTCGAAATGCATCCATAGACTGTGCAAAAGAATCAAAAGCAGATTTTTTAAAAAGACAAATGTGTGGTTCTTATCATTACAATAGTGTATAAGATTTAACTGAATACCTGAAATTATAAAATATGTGATAAAAATCTTAGCATATTTTAATAATCCACTTTCAAAATGTTACTTCACTTTTGTGCAAAGACAATAATCAATTTCTGCTGTCAAACAGTTCAAATTCCTTATTATTTTGGATTTTTTGAGGAATAATTCTGACATATTATTTTGAAACCTTTATTTTTAACAAGATTTTTACAAGTGTTTTATTACGATTTTATTATGCTTTATTTATTATGTAATTCTACTTTATTAGGCAAACAAATTCAGAATTTCCTTGAATGAAACTTGGTTTCTCTCAATCCGTTACATAACTGATATCATTTGATGAATAAAGTTTTTTTTAAATATTTTTTTTAGAATTATTTATGAACCAGAGTTAATTTAGTTGTCTTCTTGTTAATTTGTCTTATTACATTTTTGTAAAAGTTGAATTTTTTAAGACATTTTTTTTTAGTTACCTACATAGTATTCTGGAAAACTGAAATTTTGCATACTTCTTTGTTTTCTACAAAAAAAATTTATTTTCATGTTTCCTTAATTTAAATATGAGTAAGTAAAAACTTAAAGTTTGATTTCATATTTATTGGGCCATAGGAAGTAAATGCAATAAGTTAATAATGGTTCTAAAGATTTTTTAAAAGGGAGGAATTTTTAAAATAATAAATTATATTGTTTATTGTATTAATGAAAGAATGTTTTTTATTAAAATTTTTATAGCTTTCCCAGAAAACAATATTTACTATATTAATGACATACATTCAAGATGAAAAAACATTTATTTTTGTATTAAAGTAAATAGAAATTTTTTTTTAAAATCCTTAATTTTTTAAAATTCAAACCTGCTTTTATGAACTTATTATAAATTGTTTTAATCATTGATTAAAAAAATCTTTTTCCGATTAAAAAATAAACAAGAATTATAAAAATGATTGAAAATTCTTCATATGAAACGCAAATATTTACTTATGAAAGATTTCTTTCGTTTCTGATTTGAAATTTATGTCAAACGTATTATCATTGAGGTATTTTCATATAAAGCAATGCGCATCTTTGTGGAATTTTATTACAATATATAATGTATTTTATGATCTTAAATAAGATTTCATGTATTATAATTAAGTTTTAGATTACATATTTTAAAGTAGATTTCACTGTTCAAGTGCTAATAATATGGTAGTTACATTAATAATGAAAATGGTTTATTTATTTCACACAATTCTGGTCTTTTAATAAAATTTGCCATTGTCAGTATCCTCAATAGTTTGTAATTTCAAAAACAGATGGCAGCACCTCCTGGTTTTGAAATGACTGCTTAGCAGAGCGAAATAAATAAATTACAAGCAAGCATATATTTCTAGCAAAGATGCTTTCATCCATAAATTGATAAAAATATTTTTTTTAGTTACTTCATAAGCTGAAAAGCATTTGATATTTGTTTCTCTAATTGTGATTTTTATTGTCAGAATTATCCATAAAATATATATGGTAATAATAAGACAACAATTAAGATACACATACAAAATTTATCGATATATATTATATATGCATCAAAATTCTTTCTACATTTTATCAATATTGTCTGTAAATGAATGATAAAAATGTAATATTTTGATTGAAGTGTAGCTAACCACACAGGTACTAATTTTTGCCAGTCTTTAAATTCTACCCTTATATTCCGCTGCAGAAATTTGCATATTAACTTACAGACTCGCTTTTCCTGTCATGGGTCGTGAAGAATTTGCATAATCACCTAGGAAAGTTTCCATATTGGGCAAATGATATATTCATCGCATTTGCAATACAAACTGTGTGACCTACCTTATGGGACACCCTATATTTCAAAACTATAGAGTGTCCAAAAGTGAATGAATGCAAAATTTCTTCATTATTTAGAAGAAAAATGTGAAATTAAATCAAAGTGTAATAGAAAAAAAATGGTTTTATAACAACTGTATCAATTAAAGTATCAATTGATGTTTATGAAAATTAGTGTTTTCTATTTTTTTAATCTTACAATTTGTAATCAATGTTCAAATTTCAGAAACTTCTTTAATCACTATTTCGATGCGTTTATAAATAGGTTCAAAGAGTTTTGAACATAAATGAATCACTATTTAAATTATTATTTCGATGTAATTATTCAAATAAGTCCAACTGTAGCGTAATTATAATTTACATGCAGAGTAACAACAATGTAATGTAATTTGAAACTGAAAAAAATATATCTATAGTCGAACATTTTTTTCAAAAATTACAAATGCTACAATTATTTTAAAATAAAGTATAAACCATCAAAATGTTTTTTAAATACCAATTATGCTTGAAAAAGAGTTGGAAAGTTTAAATTACAATTATAGATTTAATCCACTTGTTTTATTTTGAAATCGATCAAACATTGACCCTGAAGAACACAAATTTTTGCAATAAGAATACATTTCTTGCTATTAAGGAAGAATTGTGTAAAATTTCTTTAATAGTGAGTCATTGAAACTTCACTTACTGAGAAAAAAAATACAAAGAATCTTTACTGTTTACATCTGGTTAATAAGTGCTCATAACTTTAACATTAAACCGGTTTTTCGATATCCTTAATGCATTCTTGAAAAATAATTTCAATTATTTATGGTTAATGTCCATCATGTAGCATAATATTTGCGACTTGAATGTAGCATAATATTTGCGATTTGTTTTCAGAAAACAATTTGAGATTTATCTTTCGCTAAATAAATAATATTTTGAGATAAAAAAAAACATTCCTAGAATTCTGTTTTTTTCCCCTAGATGCTCAAGGAAAGTATTAAAATAAGTGATAGATAATTTGTTTTTCTTACTATGGAATTTTATTCTTTTCTTATTAGGGAATTTTATTCTTTTCTTTTTATGGAATTTTATTCTTTTTTTATTATGGAATTTCATTCCTTTCTTAGTATGGAATTTTACTCATTTCTTATGAATTTTATTCCTTTCTTATTATGGACTTTATTTTTTTCTTTTATTGAAACCTTCTTATTAAAAATTTCATTCTTTTTTTATTTTGAATTTCATTTTTTAATCTTATTTTTTAATCTTATTGACTTATCTTCTTAATAAGAATTTTATTTCTGTGGAACCATTAAGGATGTATGAGGTTAAATGATATTGGGAACCAGCAAAACTGAGTATAAAATCTTTTGGAAATGTAATAATAAAGACAAGCATGTTTTTAAAAAATATTTTCATTACCTTGATAAAAAGTGAAAAACAAATCCTTTTTTAGTAGGAATTTCGAGGTCAAAATAAATAAATGAAAAAGTAAATATTTAATAGAATTTTTTTTTCGAAAATTGGAGTCACATGAATATTTATAATAAGTTATTAATACTTAATGAATGCACTGAAATTTTCTTTATTTATATATTTTTTAGGATATAATTTTCTTACATCACTGTTTTCTATTAATTAATACTTAAGTATAAATAAAAGTATGTATAAAATGTTTTCCTTTATTTATTGGTTTTACTTTTTCGATTTTAATACATTTTAAAATTTATTTTTATACATGATACTTTGTAATATTTTTTTTTCTCAAATTCACTTTTTAAAATACTGCGAGAGATATTTTAGTTCCAAATTTTTATAACATATATTACTATATGAAGATTTTCAGTTGTATAATTTTAGTTTTTTCAACAAGTTTTACATTCGCTTATTTGTCTGTGTTTCTTTTGAATTTTTATAATAATTCATATTAATTTCAAATTTTATCAAGATATTTTATCTTTCATGTCCACGAATTCTTATAAGTTTTTCTTTCCTTAAAAGGATTGATTTCATCACCGGATGCTAAGTACAGATCAAGTATGATTTTTGCTCCAATAAGCTCCAGCAACATTAGGTCACAAATTCAAAATTAGATCGTGTTTTCTCTAAGAATCAAAATTTAATTGTGTTAAAATTGATAATTGTAACTGAAATTTTTTTTAAAAAATAAAAGTTACAATTTTAAGTATGAAGTTTTATTATATTCAAAAGTACGGACCGACATACACTGATGGATTTAGTCGAAAATTTTATATAAATCTATAATTTACCTGCTAAAATTGTGAACAATATTTGTTATCCAGCTTTTTATGGTTTCTAACTATTTCGTTTACTTATTCTTAATCAGACATACATCCAATGAATGGATTTATGTATATTGATGTATATTTATGGAAATCTACAAATTTGCTGTGAAGACCATATGCTAAATTTCATCTATTTTGCTGAAAGCACTTTTAAAGTGTAAGTAAATAGATGGCAGCTTTTAAAAATGATTGCATGCTTCACTTCAGAATTTTAATGAAATAGTACTCTACCTTTTGCTAAAAAATAAAATTTCAGGTTGAAAATACTTGTCATATCATTTATGAATGATTCGTAAGATATCCGACTACGTTCGAAGGAAAATTTTTGAAAAGTTGGATTTTTTAAAAACTATTTATGGTTTTTAGAAGTATTGTCAATAATAAACACTATAAATTCAAAAACAATTATTTGAAAACATTATATATTTTGAGAAATGGGACAGTTTGTAGTAAATTTTAATGAAATTTAATCCAAGCAAACACTCTACAGAAAATTGTAACACATCAATCCCATTTTTCTTTCTATGCAAGTTATAGAATAAAATGACGAGTGAAATGAACCAAAATCTAAGAAACATTTTGAGATGCAAAGATGTTAAGAGTAAAAATATGCGCATATATGCATTTTTACCATACATTTAAAACTTAATTTTCCTAAAAACACATATAAATGAAAAAGTATTTCACCCACAATAAAACTTTTGATTCATTTCATTACCCATATTGTTTAAAACACAAGCTGAAATTTTTATGTAAATACCCCTATTAGTTTCGGGGATATCTTGTTAACAATGGAGAATTTACATGAAAACTAAAGTTTTGAGAATACTGAAGCTAAAGACAAATTTTAGCTTAAAAAAATATGTGACCCTGTCTGATAGGTAAGGCCTTCCTTTTCCTAGAGAAAATTAACTGTTTTGGAAAGAGAAGTCTAAGCTACTAATTAAAGTCTAATTTAAAAAAAATCACCAATGTGATCCATAATTAGTGTTTTTAACGTAGTCGGATACCTTAACATAATTTAACTAGACTTAAATAATATGCATTTTATATGAAAAATCAATAATCAAAAAGATACAAAAAGTTATATCATAAAAAATTTCGCATACTTTAAAGAAATTTGTCTATTTTAATAAGTATTTTTAAAGTTAAAACAATTATTAATTAAAATGATATTCTACCAGATTCACAACAGCATTTAAACGTTTAGTAATAGAGTGCAGTAGCTGTTGCGTTATTTTTACATACATGTTCATCCAATTTCCATTATTACCGTTTTGAGATCGGATTTCGTATGAATGCATTTTTCTATTTTCATTCATTTCGTTTTCTTTTTTCGTTAATTCTCTTCTTCTCTATCGATTCGCATCAAATGCATTTCACTGAGTTTAACTCTTTCAAGTAAGGTAAAGGTTTCAAGATTTTTGAATAATTATAAAAACGCCAATGTTTCCAACGATATGTTTACATTCATTTTAATGAAAAAAAAAAATCCCGAAAGGAGTAATCTTCCTAAAATTTCTGACACACTCTCCGATGAAAATGTCATTCACTCTCCTGAATAAATTTGTATCTATTGCCTCTATTTGCAAACATGTATTTGGGGGAGGGGGAGTTATTTTTCTTACTCGAATAAAACCAAATTTTGACAAGGAATTACATGTGTAGTCACAAGATGACATACTTGTGGTGGTAAATTCATAAGCCACGTAACAACTTCCAGACACGAGTGCACATTTTTGTCTTGTGGTTATGTTACGCGGTTACGGACCCAATGGTCCGGAGATCGAAGCCCAAGAATGCATATACTGAATAACATTTACATGCATGAGAAAGTACAGACTAACAGAAGGTCAATCCATTGTCAGATTTGGTTCAAAATTTGATTAGACTCTTAATTGAAGATGATAGGCTTATGAGACAAATTTTATTTCATTTGGCTTTTTACATTTTGTAGTCCTCTAATTCACTTGTGCTCAAAAAACCAGACTTTCTAATAATGAATTTCATTCAAAAATTGATTGAAATCTTCACATTTTTTAAAAGACTATACACCAAATTTCATCTGGTGAGCTTTAAGCGTTTTTGAGTTACCGTGTTCACAGACAGATAGGTATAATTAAAAAAAATGTGTGTTTTCGAACTCAGAATGGTTTGGAGTATCAAAATTCGGTAAAATTTAGAATTATTTGACAATTACAATCATTTCTGTTCGTATATTGAGTATAAAGGAAAGTGAAACAAAGTTATAAAATTTCCAAATTTTGTTTAAAGGCTATGTACCACTTTTTTAACATTATCTTTATCACAGACCGATAGGTATAGTTTCAAAAATGCATTTTTCGGAATTGGGGAGAATTGAAGCTTGGAAATTTGTTAAAATGTCGATTTAGAATTATTTTTCAATTACCATAATTTCATTTTGTGTACTTCGTGTATGAGAAAGTAAAAACAAAGTTGTTACCGTTATTCAAAATTCTTGCTGATTATTTAAAAATTCCACTTACAACATTTAAAGAAAGGTGATGGCTCATTATTCCTTCCATAAGTACCAAATTAACCGTACCCTCATGCTCTAGAGCTCCAATTGAATTCCTAGGATAAATTCCTTGTTTTTATTCTTCATTGAATTATATCTTTGTAAAAACAAAATGTTTACATTTGCTTTTATTTGCAAATAAGATACATCAGTAAGCTTCGGGCTTATTTTTCATTGATTACTAAAGGGAAAGCTGATTTTTTTTAATCATTTGAAAACAAAATGTTGTTTTAGCTTGACGTTTTAGAAGCTATTTGAAGGGAAAAAATTATTAAAGCCTCAAAATGCGTATGCAATGAACTGGTAATTTATTCCTTTTTTTATTTTGGAGTCGGCTTTCACAGTAAAGCTTTACCATTATCTATGGTCTGCTAATGCAGTTTTATTTTGGAGTTGGCTTTTACTGCATGGCTTTTGAATTTTCTATCGTCTGTTGCTGAAGTTTTCCTTTCGAAATCACAGAATTATTGACTAATTTGAGTATTGTTTTTTAAAAATAAACCAAAGTTAAAATAATGCTTGTTTAATCTATAAATATTGTTGACTCAGGGATAATTTCAACTAACTAAAATAAGATTATTAGAAAATAAGGCACAGCTTCTCATGTTTGGTGATTTATAACCAACTAAAGTGCCAACTTGATTACCAAATTACACATTCTCTGAATTCGTACGAATTGTCTTTATTAATTTAAGTCATTAAACAGTTTAATTCAATTTAAAAGAATCACGTGACTATCTGATTACGCATATGTTGATATTTTGAAAAACGGCGTGGTTTCTTTTCCCCCATCTCAAAATCGGTGGAATTCCAATTTTATTTGCCCTTTTACAGTTTTAGTTTCATTAAAAAAAATACTAAAAATAGCTCTAAGTGAGTATTAAAGCCAAAATTTTGTTAAAATTTCAAGAAAATAAAAATTTAAAAACTCTTTTGGTTTTAAAACTTGCTTAACGATTCCAATGGTATTTATATGTTTATGTTAAATTTTTCGTTGTATAATTTTTCGAAGTGTTACCTGAATGACAAAAATAGCTCTAAGCAAATATAAAAGACTAACGATTTTGGAAATTTCTATATATATTTTTTAATAAATGACGATTTGTATTTTACTATAAATTTATCCGAATTTTTTTGGTGTATGATAACTTTGTGATTTTTTTTTATCTGCCGTCTTGCATTTTCTGTTTTATTTAAAAAAATAAAATAAAATCCTTTTTTTTCGAATATCCTTTTTTTGGGATATGAAAAAATAGTGTTTAGATTAAAGTTCTGTTTCAGCTAAAATATTTTTCTTCACATTCAGCTGTTATATTTTTCTTCACTTTTCTTTTTTTTTATATATTGGGTTGTTCGGAAAGTCATTTCGTATTTTTTTGTCAAAA
>JAPMOQ010020872.1:4401-29565 GCA_026543055.1 Argiope trifasciata
ACACACACACACACACACACACACACACACACACACACACACACACATTCATCAAGCATTTAAAACTATCATTTAAATTCTCTTTCATATATTTAATTTCATAAAGTATTTTTATTTCAATACTCCTGTTTAATTTAAAAAAAATATTCAATAATTATTTTTGTTCTATTTTTGTGAAAAAATAAGTGATTATTTCGAACTTTTCAACTCCTTATGGTAATTAGTAATATAACTCATACGAAAATCACCTGAGAATTTTTGTTTGAACATGCCTCTATTTTCGATTTTTATTTTCCATAATTGTTGTCACTATTGCTTGCTTATTAAAATTGATTTGATATGAAGATTTTGTAAAACGAGTTCAGAAACAATTCCGTCTGGAAAAATGTGAGAAAGAAGGCAATCTTTACTATTTCTAATTATTCTTGGATATATTATTTTTCTGAGTATTTTTAAATAGAATCATGCTAATTCCAATTGCAAGATTGAAATCGGCATGGTGCTATTCAAAAGCAGCACAATTAATTTCAAAATGAAATACAGTGAAATCTTCCTACTATTTGCAAATTTTAGATTTGCAAAACTATACTCTCAGCTGTATGAAAATGTTATAAGGTAACTAACTGCATGAAGATATAAAGTTTTATTTTATTCAATAATTGTGTGCTACAAAAATATTTAAATGAAAGAATTTGCATGGATAAGCTTTTAATTTAGAATTATCTTGTAGAATTTATTTTTCAGCAGAATAAAAATCTTCATAGATGCATAAAATCTTTTTTTTTGTAGGAAAGTATGATTTGAATATAAAAATCTCCAGATATTTGAATCTGCAGAAGGTAATTAATTCTTTTGCCAGTAATTTTTGAAAAGTTTTATCAGTTTGAATATTTTGTACATGAATTTAATATTTTCCATTAGACTGCAGAATCGTCCTCTTCTCAAGTAAATCTTGTTCATCAGTTTAATTACAAATATTTCCAATATGTCAGGAGCTAATATATTTCCTTACTCCAAAGAATTGTGTTTTAATAATATTAAATTTTCTACCATTTTTTAGCATAATTCAGTTAAGCTTTGAATATAATTGATACTGTTTATAATCTGAAAGGGATCCCGTGATCCAGACCAATTAACTCTTGGACAAATTGGATGCTTATCTCTAGTCCCTAGGTGAAATAGATCCAAGATTTTAATACCCGGCACTCAATAATTTAAACACCAGGCTTGACGTCCTGTATTATCTGGCAATGATTTTAAGCCCTGCATGAGAGCCGGAAGGGATGCAACACATAAATTGGCCAGTGTCCAGACCGACCCCTTACACCCGGCGATGTAAGCCCGTGCATGTATCAAATACTAATTTTTTGTCATATTTTAAATGCAAAGGATGAGAAAAAAAGGGAATTTATGAATATGCAATGAAGGTGCTTGAATTTAATTCTTACAGTCTTGTATTTGTAATCTGATATCAAAAAATAAATAATTGATGAGAAATGTTGATACGTGATGTTACTATCATATGCTAATGTGAATACTGATGTTCAAAAGGAAATAATTTATTTTCTATTCTGTGATTCTATTTATGATTTAAAAAGTCTAATTGAACACTTTCTCATATTCTAATTTGTATTGTACATTATGAGTTAAGGAAGTAGGCTGCATTTAATAACATTATAATCAAGTGCTGTTATTACGTTTCGCTCAAAATATGTAAAGAATACCACGACTGCATGTAGTGATGCAAAAAAATTCAATGCATATAATAAATTGATAATAAAGGAGTCGTATTATTTAATTATATTTTTATTACTGAAAAAAATATGTCCTGATATATCTCGTTTCATTTAAAGAATTTTATCAACTGGTATTTTAAGAAATACGCCAATACCAAATCAGTTATCAAATGCACATAGAAAAAGTCAAATGCATATTTGAGTCATTAAAATAATTTAAAAAATTATTTTAGAAATAATTTTTTCAATAAAAACCCGTTTTTATTTTAATTTTCTTGTACATATTTACCATGTAGTATATTTTATTTTTTTCTACAATTTTTCTTAAATTTATAACTTATTATAAAAACTTTATAGAATAGACAAATATATCTTTTTAAAAATTATTACATGTTGGTTCTATAATATTAGTTCAAAATTAAACTCAAATGATAATTGTAAAATAATTTCTAAAAAATAAAAGTATATATTATATAAAAATATATAAAAGTATAAAAGTATATAAAAGTAATATTGTCATCATTATCATATCATCAATCCGCATTGCGTACAAGATTTTCAATTAGATATTCAATTAAAAAATTGTTGCGGATCCGATTTCCAACTTACAACCACGGAAATATTCGTGTTAAATAAACGTGTAAAAAACGCATTCGATACATTATTAAAACATTTTGTATAAATTAATTTCAAAAATTTTCGGAAACGCTTCTTTGCCTAATGATATTTAAATAAATTTTCCAATATCGCATAAACTGTTTCGAAGAATACGCTTTGCCCTTTACCAATCTGAATCCGTGCTTGAATGCATTTCGGATGTCCAGCAATTCACGTATAATTATCTTAAAACAGTAATGATGTTCATATTTCTATTTGTAATCGTAGTTCCACGTTAATCATAGTACAAGTACGAACACGTGAATAATGGAGCTTCAGAAGAATAGGTTTTATGAAAACTATTCCCATAAAAGTTCCAAATGAATACATTTCACAGACAATTTGCGAGTTGATACAGAAAGGCTGATATATGCTCCTTTACATCATAATGAAAGCGGATCATTATGCTGAAACTAAAAGAGGGTTCATTTTCTGCATCTGTTGATCATCGTGATCATTTGAGAGTTTGTATTCAATCGTATTGTTAATCAGTAAGAAACAAATGATCTGGAAATTATTGTATTTTAAATACTTTATTTTTTGTTACTACTCATTGTAGAAGATGTGTTAAATTAAAACCCTACAATGTAGCCGTAAATTATTACAGTACATTGTTTTTTGTAACTTAACTTTGTTTAGTTAAGTAGAATTATGCCTCTCAGTTTGAGCAAATATTTCTGTTTCACGGTATTATTATTGAACAGATTACCAAGAAGAAGATTAAAAATCTCTATTAGGCTATGAAGTAGGCAATTATTTACTCGATTCGGACTGGAAACTAAAGCTTTGATCGCAAAATTAAATTTAATTATGTCAGAATAGAGCAAATTAAAAAGACAAACTTTCATACTTGAAGTAAGAAAATCTAAGAACGTCAAATAAATTGAAAAAAAAAATTATTTTATTATATTGTGAAGTAGCCTGAGACTTTTGAAATATAACTCGTTTTTATGTTTTAGAATCACAAATTAATAAGATTTGTGAGCGCATATTTCAAAAGAGTCAGCAGTAATATTAAACATTATTATTTTAACCCCATAGCAATAAAATTTCTTTAAAATATTTGATATTATATTTAGATATTTTCTTTTGCTGATTTCACCTCTCCCCCACTTTCCCTTAAAAGCGTGTAGAGATTTACAGCTAAAATAAATAATCCTATTTTTTATTACTTCTAAATAATGCCTTTTAAGGAAATTATATATCGAGAAATTAATTGAAACAGAAAAATCACAAACGATAAAGTTTTATTAATTTTTAATTCTTGTTTGATAATTAATGAGACAGTAAATGACTAGAGAAAGCTATATGTTCGAAACAAATAGATACTTGTTTACCAATGCTGTTATTTTAATTAATTAAAAATGTATTTTTAAAATTTAGTATTTGAATTTATTTAAATATCTTAAAAGTTCCGAAATTTATTATACTTTCTTTAAAAAATTGGGTATTTTAAATAATTTATCTGTCTATTAGGCAGATCATATTTGAAGAAGGTACCTTATTGAGAAATAAAATTTGTATTATTTTAATTTCAGTGTACTTCTTTAACTTACTGTTTTTTTGTATGAAATATATTTTATCTTTATTTTAAGTCAACTTCAGCATATTAATTTCAAGAAATACTCAATTCTTAATGTAATAAAAAATTATAAATTTTAAATGAGAAAATGATAGCGTTTCAAAAACGTATGATACAAAGTAATTTAGAAGCGTTTGTTTTTTTAAATAGTTGATAATGTAAATACTTATTAATTTTAAATACATGAAAAAAATACATGTTTAATGAAAGTTTTTGTTCATTTTTTAAAAAAAATTGCATATAATTAAAATATTATTCTTATATGCATGTATATAATTATTGAAAAAATCAAAGAAACAGAACCTCCACTCGAAACAATAGACCGATTTCGATAATTTTTATTTTACATATACACTGAGATCTTTAGATATCTTTTCACATGGCTTCATCTCGGTACCGTTTCTGAGATGTGTTTCAAAATTTAAAACGAGTAGAAAGTGAATAGATTTAGCCACATTATCATTGGAGTTTCTTATTCTTAATTACTAAATATGAATGTTGCTTATTTTTTAAGCAACATTGAAGCACTATTGATATAAATAGTTTTTCAAATTTTCTCTGAGAACTCATGCATATTATTTTACAAGTTTATTAGTAAGGATGGAATTCATAATTTACACACATTCGGAATTATATCGTTGCATCCAATCATAATACCACTAATTTTGCTTACATTTTAACCCATTTATGCCTACTGTTCCACTGGAAAATGGAATAGTAGGCTATAATGGAACCTAGGAACAATTATGGAACGTAAAATGGAACAGTAAGCCTAAATTGGTTAACCAAAAATAAACATTTTTTACGATTATAAGAGTAATAGTTAAGGTATAATAGATAAAGTGGAAGTTTTTGCAGCTTGTAATATCATAATTAATGTTTTAACCTTAATATAAAACTGTTTAGTTTTTAGTAATGCTTGTTTTAAATACATGAATATAGCCTGTTGAATCAAGTATTTCTCATTAAAGGCCCAGTGTCCTGAAAATTGATGTTTCTTTGCAAAATTTGAGATTTTTGTATTCAGCATTTTTTAATGCTTTAATGATTATTATTGTTTCATAACTGCAAAGGAGATTTTTAATTGATGATTCCTATAGAGGAATTTATCTACCATTTTGTAGTTGGATTGATTTTCAGTTTCAGAACATTTTAGTTAAATCCTAATCTTCAAAAAATTTATATATTGTTGTGTTTTTAGCAGACTCATTCAGCCTGATTTTCTAAATTGCTTCAGAGTAATTCTAAAATTGCAAACGATTTATTAATTCAAATTATTCGATAAAACAATAGGAAAATTTCAGAATGCAAAATTTGATAAAGTCATATGAAATGATGCCTATTTTTGTGAACACCATGAAATGCAAATGAGCAGACGAAACAGAAATAAGCGATTTTAAACCTTATTACGTGACTAGCATTTTTTTCCTTAGATAAATAAATTAAAGATGAATTAATTTTATACAGAAAATGGAATGATGAAATATTATAAACATAATTAAAAATCAAATCTTATATTTTTGATTAACTATGTTCGAATGACCCAGTTTTTTTTAAAAATTATGAATGTGATTCAGTAGACAACGCCAATTTTAATTTTGTCTAAAATATTATTTTGCTTTAACGTAATGTTTGGAATATCCAAAGAAACAAAGCGAGAACATTTTTCACTTCCTTTTAGCTTAGGAGAAAAGTAAATTCTTCAGTATAAAGAAAATACTGCAAATTTTTATGATATTAATAAATATCAATAAATTTTTTGCATATTAATAAAATTTAATATGAAAATATCGACTCATTTAGAATAAATCAGTGATCAACTAATCTTTCTTAAACCATAGTAACAAGCATTTTAAAAATGATTTCAAATAAGCAAAGATTTTTTTGTCTACGCCCATATCTCTTTATAAACAACTGAATAGAATTCAACCAAAAAAGAATAAACAATAATTATATAAAACAAGTTAAATAATATTGTCATCATTCCAATGTTTGATGCAATTACGTAATCAGGTTAATTTTTGTTCAAACAGAAAGTAAAAAAAAAATTCTTTCGAAATAACTTTTTTGGAAGAATTATTCCAATTGAAATATTTTTTATGCCTTTTTCAATTCGATTTTTTTTTATTTCAATGCTATCACTTTCATTTCATCACAAAGTTTCTTTCAGTTGTCATTAGTTAAAAAATTAAACGCATTTATATAAAAAATATCATTTAATTATTATAAATAACATTTTTAAAATATCCTTTATAATATATATGTTTTAACTGGGTTGTTTTGAAATAAATAAAAATGTCTAAATGGAATTTAAGAATTCGTAAAAGCCATCACACGTCTGTCGTTCTAAGGGAAGTAAAGTCTTTGTGGGAAAATATAGTAGCATCATTACATGATGAAATTACCCAATATTTTGGCTCCTTTTACCACAAAAAATTATACCGAAAAATCAACAACCTTACAATAAAAATATTTACTCTTCAGAAGATACCCTATTTCATTTTTGAGTATTTTCTTCAAATATTAAGTATTCCTTAAGGACTTTCGCATAAGAGATTTGGGAGTGCTGATATTTGCTTATTCTCTTTTATTCAGCAATTTCATGATCCTAGTTTAAATTCGATTTCAATTTTTATTCTGTTTTAAATAAAATAATATCATTTTTGGAATTCCATTAAAAATTAAGTAATTTCTCTCTCGTTCGCTTTATGCAAACACACACCAACACACACATATATAAGAGTTTTACATACTTTACATTTTACTAATTTTTATGTTCAAAATATTACACATAAAATAATTTTGATTTGGAATAATTCCAGCTATATCAACATACTTCAACTCAAAACAACCCAGACTAAAATATTCAATTCATTTAATTAATTAATTAGTTCATTACTTTGTCATCGATATCTTCTGTCAGTTTTAATTTTTTGAAAATTCCAAACATAATCATTCTATATTCAACGAGAACAATTAAATTCAGACTGCCGAATATTTTGTTTAATTAAATTTATTACAAAGATAGTAATTAGCAAAAATTGTATTTTCATTTTAATAAATAGTTATACCATAAAAGAAGCCCTTGACTTATACTTCTCTCATCAACTAACTAAACGCCCAGACAATGTTCCAATAATGTAAATAAAGTAAAGCAGTTCCATTTCAACAGTATCTTATACTTGTTCTCAAAGCAATTAGAAGTCAGTCGAGACAAATATCAATTTGAGTCCCGTTGAATGCTCTTTGGGCAACATCATTCGAGAACCCTAACCGTAAATCAATAGTGTCGCACTAATTAATTGCGCTTTCATGTAATACAAATGGCATGGTGGGATAGGTTGTTGACGATACTCATTTCGAATGCATTTGCCAGCTGCGATGCTCGTTCAGGGTCGAGGAGGAATTTCAGGCAAACGCAGCTGCCGAAGTTAAGATGGAAGCATTTATTTAGTACTAGATGATCTTGTAAAGAATAAAAGTGTTATTTTATTGTATCCTTTTATCTTACTAAATTTTAAATATTACCGAAGCGGAATCTAATTAAACGATTTGCTTAAAATTCTTTCACAAATTTCGAAACATAATGTGAATGAATTATGCAGATATTTTTGCCATCACACCGTTTAACCTTCCAACGGCCGTCATACCAACATGAAAGGTTGCATGTATTTTCCACATACGCTATAGTAAATTTTAAATTTGCAAAATTGTAACTATTAAAATTATATAGTAAATAGCTTAGAATTAATAACTACAATTACTTTAAACATTTTTAACTTAAAAAGAAGCAAAAACATTATAAACATTGATTAAAATAACAATATAAAATAACCGCAGGTAAACTGAATTGATTTAAAAATAATATAAATGAAATTGTCGATATTTTGTCAGAACAATTTGCATATAAAATATAAAGTGCAAAAATATAGAATTCATGTATAAAAAGAAAAAGTAATTGAAAGTTAGATACGGAAGGAAGGAAGAAAATAGTTTCATTGTTATTTCATGGCAGGGTTGCAATTTGAGCAAATGTGTTTAGTGTGCTGGAAACATAAATTTCAGTCAACTCTCACAACTGAGCCTTGTGATTTTTGTCCGCTTTTCTTTTGTCCGCTTTTTTTCCCTGACGTCGCATCTTCCACTTATTCAATACCTAGTTCGGCTTTTCACTTTAGCACCTTTAATTTTAGCTCACCTTTTAGAGATGTGGGTGCTTTTTTTTTAATATTTCCCTTCGTATGTGCATTTGTCAGATATAGCCAGTCTAAAACAATACTGATTTATTTGTAAAATCATACAAAATCAGATGTGAAGAAAACTTACATGAACGGTCAAACGCATCCCTAAAATACAAATATCTGATCGGCAGAGACCTATTAACGCCACAAGCTTACGATAACAACGCAAAGTAGGTCAAAGGGAGAGGGACAAAAGCCGAGGACAGGCGTTCAGAGTGCCACCAGATCTAAAGTTATAAAACGAAATTCATCTCTAGTGTATCTCTCACATACGCGAGCCCGCTGGAAGGTTAAGGAATATGCAACTATGGCATTAATAATTTTATCTTTTAACGAAATGTACTTTAGAATGGTTGCAATTATTTCAGATGAAAATAATATTGAGTATATTCTTTGGGCTGACTGCATTTGCAAGCTGCGATGCTTGCTCAATTCGAAGAGGAATTTTGGACAAATACATCTGCCGAAGTTAAATTGGAATCATTTATTTAGGACTGGATGATCTTGTAAGCAATGAAAGCGTTATTTTAGTGTATTGTTTTACATTACTAAATTTTAAATATTACGGAGGTGAAAACTAAATAAAAGATTTTCTGAAAGGTTTTTCACAAATTTCGAAAAAGGATCTGAACAAATTACACAGGTATTTTTTGTCGCTAGATCATATAATGCATATGCAACTCTTCCACTTTTTTTTTTGTTTAAACAAATATACATTAGAGTAGTTTTAATTATTTCAGATGATAATGATATTGAGTATTATAGAAATTCATAATAAAAATTCTTAAAAATAATTAAGCTATAAAAATATAAGTAGTTATTGAAATTTAGAAATTTGTTTTGTGATTATGATTTACTCATGATCAAAAATTGTAAGCATTTTCTGTTTCAAAATTTTATTTCAGAAAAATAAAACAGCATTAATTAGTTGAATTAAATTTGTTGTATTAGCATTTAATGTTTTTTTTAATTCTCATTTTGGCATTTCGCTACAATTTGGAATTTTAATCATTACTAATTTCCAAAATGCAACTACTTTCACAATCAACTTACTACTTTCCAAATCATTTTAATCGAAAACGAATCAACATGTGAAGAGAAATGTTTCAAATTGCGTGCATACAGTTTCAAAAGTTAATATAATAGACTTTATTTAATGAAATAAAATTTAATACAATACACCGAAATGCAATATATAACATTATTTCTTTTCATCAACTTTTTATCATAAATCATATTTTCAGTTTTTGTGACACTACTTTGTGGCATTTATCAAGCTATTGGAATCACAAACGTTAGACATATTTCATTCAAAAATTATTTCTTAATAAATTCTGTCATTTTCTTATGTTATATCCATACTGACCATAGAAACAATTTTCCAACAAAAAAATGAAACTTATTTTTCAATAACTTTGAGGCAAAATGTTTCAAGATATCAGTGAAAGCTACTTTATATTTTTGTAATTTGGAAAAATACTAAGTATTTTTTAAAGTTATGGAGTTTTCTGTACACGCGTATACGGCAATAACAGTACAGATGCTCTACAAAGAACTATTCTCTAAATTTCTACGTTTCTACGATTTATATTAAAATTTTTGATCTATTAAAGGTAGTATATCAAAATCTGAAATTCGACCAATGTTTACATAGCAGAAAATGTACCACAAATTAGAAATAACGCGATAATAAAAATTCAACAGGATATTTGTGCATTAGATTTTGTAATTCCAGTAAATAAAATCCGTTTAAAACATTTTAAATTTACTGAATATTAAAAGCGTTTCATACGTAAATGTGATTTTAGATCCACCATTTTGTATTTTTTATTGTATGAAGACTTGATTTATTAAGATTTGGGAAGAATTCTTACAAGGCAATTCAATATATCACACCCAGTTAGTATGAATTCCACCACAAAAGGAGTTCAAAAACAGCTATTATTTTTTATTAAATTAAATAAAGCAGATTAATATTAAAATGTTAAGAAATCTTCATTGTGTATTTAAAAGGAAAAAAAGAAGATTTAAATCTTCCAAAATTATGCTTCTGAGATAAAATTTTATTTTTTATTTAAAACGTAAAAATGTCATTTTTATAATTGATTTAGAATAATTACTTTGCCAGTAAAATCTTGAGCTAGAATAAAATCAGAAACGAAGTCTAAAAGAACAGTTATTTTAGATTAAATATAAGAAAGAAGATTAATACTAGAAAGCTAAGAAATATTCGATCTGTATTTAAAAGAAAAAAACCGATTTAAATCTTTCAAAATTATGCAACTGGGTTGAAATATTATTTTTAGTTCAAAAAACCTAAAAAATGACTTTTTTATAATTAATTTAGAATAAGTACATTGCTTTTAAAAGCAGAAAATTAAATTTCTAAAAAAGTTTGAATAGTAGATAAATTGAACTGAATAAAAAGGCCAGGACATTAAAAGTTCGAAAAGAAAAGAAAGGAAACGATTTCAATGAAAAAAAGCTTTTTATTCCCGTTTCCAAATGATAATTGAAATGAAGTCAATCATTTAATGTATTTAAAAGCCCGTGCGTTGTGTAATAATGGAGGACACTTTTAACGCATGAAAGTATCTTTAGTCGTGAAAAAGAGATATTTATAAGTACGATTTTTCAAACGAAGTCATTTAAAGTGAATAAATTAAGGTGTAATGAAAATAGATTTTTAAGTTGTACTTTTGAATAAAACATGATTATTATCTTTGCATCGGTATGTTTAGACATTTTAGTCTTAATATTGTTTTTCCTCATGGGTTTTTAAAAATGGTTTGATGATTTTTAAATGAAATTTATTATTTAAAATTATGAAAGTGTATTGAATAAAATCATTTTTTTCAAACAATAATAAACTTTTTATGTCATTTAAAACGGGATACATTGATTGCAAGAGCAGAGTTTTATATCTATGCATATCTTGCCAACTTTTCACATCTTAAATTCCTTAAAAAGTTCTGTATCTGTTTTAATATTAATTTCTAATAAAAAAACGCCCGTACTTAAAGTTTAAATATATGGTAAGTTTAATTTTAAAAATACATTAAAACATCATGCGACATATTAATTATTCTGTAGATGATTTCACCTTCAACAGTCATTAAAATCCTTTAAAACTTTATTTATTAAAATTATATTCCTAACTTGAGCATTTTATTCTTTAGAATTATACGAAGGGTTTCGATGTATTGAGTTTGTTTGATAATAAGCTGATTAATTAACTCAGCATTGTACAGGACAAAAATATTTCCTTGTTAAATATATATTTAATAAAAATGTAAACGTACAATTAAATATAATTAGTTATCAGATGCGTAAAGGTGAAAATATTGTATATTATTGAAAAATGTTTTTACATTTTCAGCAGTTGAATATTTCATAAATAAAAAAGTACAATTTATATCAGAATAATTTAGTATTGCTATGGCTATTTGATAATTCATACGAATATATAAAAGCGTATTTAATGAGAGACCGATTAAACTTTTCTTTGTTCAGACAATATGGCGATTTACAATATTCCTGGAATATTTTACAACCCGATATCTTAATTCTTCTTTAATTTTTTTTTTGATTATACCCACTGTGAGATTAGTTGAGGTATCCGACTACGTTAAAAGCGATGATTTTTATTGTTATTTCTCTTCGTTCAAACTCTCTTCTTTCCAAAACGGCTTATTTTTTCTAGGAAAGACCTATCATCTAGGGGAATTTTAAGCAAAACATATTTTTCAGCTAAAATATGTCTTTAACTTTTGTTTTCTCAAAACCTTAATTTTCTTAAAACTTCTCAACTGTCAACACGATATCTCAATAACTATGGCAGTAATTGACATACAAATTTCAGGGTGCATTGATATGTGTTTTTAGAAGAATGAAGTTTAATACTTATGGAAAAAATGCACATATATGCATATTTTCACCCATACTTTCTTTGCAGCTGAAAGGGTTTCTAAGATTTTGGTTCATTTCATTCATCATTATATTCTATAACTCGAGTACAAAAAAAAGTAGGATTTCTGCGTTACCATTTTGTGCAGGGTTTTAACCATTTTGGCTAAATTTCACTACAATTTGCTACGAATTTTCCTAATTCTCATAATATTTTATATTTTCAAATATTTTTTGTATGTATAGTATTTTGTATCATAATTGACAATATGTCTAAAAACCATATTTTTAAACTTTTTTTAAAAAACCCGATTTTTAGATTTTTTTCCTTTGAACGCAGCCGGGTACCTTAATAGCCTAATTTTAGAAAGTATTATATTAGTGTCTCGTTTCGAAATAACAAGAGGACTGTTTGGGGGCAAACTTTGAATTTTAAACTTAAATCAGAAGATAAAGGCTTATTTCTTATTCCTAATCTTCAACTTCGTCTCACTAGCTGTCAACATTCAATTTAAAATTACCACGCCCGCTTACGGACCGAATTTTTAATATACTTTGGACAAAAACACTTCATTTTTATTACAAAGCCGAAAAATCCACACGCATTATAAACCATAATTTGATGTTTAGAATTAAATAACCACTATAGAATTTAAGTGGAAACTAAAGTTTTATTAGAAATGATTTTACAAAATTTAAAATTAAGAATCTGCATTAGGTTAAAAATAGTTGAATTCGTCTCTGATACAGCAATATTCGAATTATGAAGCGACACATTTATTTATTTGATTAAAGCCACCCTCTAAAAATATAATATTAGACTTATGATGTAACATGTGAGAATTAAAGATTAATCTCCATTACATTGTTTTCTGAGCTATTGCATTGGAAAAACTTAACCTATGTAACCTCTTACAAATGAACTTAACCTCCCGATTAGATGATTCATACTATTTGGGACATATATTCCTTTTTACATCCTTTTATAACTTAAAAATGCACCATTCCTATTTACAATCTTTAATAATATAAAAGGCAGCCTTCAGGCTCAGATGCTCGCTGAGCTCGTAATAAAAACACACTTGAATTTTTTATTATCCATAGAAAACTGCAACAACATAAATAGGCACCTTATATATTGAAAGCATTTTAAGTTATTATTTTTGCTTTTTTAATTTCTAAATCTTTTTATTTAATAGCAGATTAAAATAATAAAATTATCCACTATATGCTAATTTTTGTTAATAGAAATTATTGTATTCTATAGTGCTCAAAGATAAAGCTGATAAAAACGGTTCACATTTTCAATATATCTCCAAATCAGCTGTTAATTTTAAGAATTCTTTATTTCAAATAAAACTTACATTTTTTAATGCCTACATACATAATACTCTTGGTTTAGTGATAGAAATTCCAGTATACAACATGCTTGTTACAACTAATCTCAGGTTAGAACGCGTTTTTGTAATGATAATAGTTTGATGTAGGTTCTGTTGAACGTTTGAAGCCATTCCGTCGAATCAAGAAGGTGAGAATGAGAAGATCAATTGGCTTATATATTGCATTGCCAGATTCAAACATATAGTTTGCCGGTCAGAATGTTAAAGGATCCTAAGAGGGATGAATATTGACAGCGATTTTCACCTGTCAAAAGGGTATTACATCCTGATTTTATTATCTTAACTAGCTGTTGTCCTTGACTAAATCCCTTACTTTATATTTTCCTTCTTTCTTATGCATCTGCAATAATAAAGTAAATTTTTCTTCTTAATGAGATCTATTTTGCTTTTATTCCTAGTTTTTGTTCACCAATCAATTGGTATTAGATTTAGATGTATGACTATATCGTTATTTTCAGCTTTCAGTCTTTTAAGACGTAACATGAACCAATTTTATAGAGCCGGCGAACTTATCTTCCTAGTGTTCTGGCAGTCCCGGGTTCGAGTGCTCGTTCGGGCGTGGTTGTTATTATGTATTCTATCTGTGAGTAGTGTGAATGTGCCCCCTGTAAAAAGGTGTTGTACAACCGAATGTGAAGCATAGAGTAGCTAAGTCGCTGTGCTGCCCTAGTTGGTGCTACTTCAAAACAAGGGACGCTAATTTAGGTTTAAAATCGCTGACAGCGATCAGTGTGCTTGTCAATGACAAGTGCCATTGGAAACAATAACAACAACCATTTTATTGAAAAATTTAATTTAATGTATTCTCATTTTTCAAAAAGCTGATTTTTATAACACTATTTAACACACTATACAAATAGTTCAAACGTGTTTGAAATATTATAAGGTTCTTTTCGTAATTACAAATTGAAACTACTGAGCAATGGCTACATTGATTAAGAGTTATCCACGGTAAAATCTCTATCTATCTAAATCAGTTGGCTTTGCAGTTATATGTTGTTATGTCTGTGTTTAAATGGAAAGGGGTTGCAGTGACTTTTGAGGGTGAATAGCACCCGAAGGTAGAAGTTTCACTTCTAGCTCAAAAGATGATACACGAACATTCGTTTGCAGAAAAACTTTTTACAGAAGGAGTGGGGCTCATTCACGGATTTCACTGATAGAACAAAAGGGAAGAACAACCATGCCTGAACCGGGATTCGAATCTGGAACACCCATATCACGGGGAAGACGCGCTATCCCTAAGCCTGGAAGCCGGCTTTGGAGTTATATAGTTTTAAGTTTTAAAATAGCTTTCTGAAGTTGGAAATTTTCATTAGGCTCCGATCTAAAAAAGTAATCAATTGTAAATAACGAGTCCTTCTTATTCAACTTAATGACTGAAATTTAAACGGAATAGTGTGATATTTTCTTATTCATTCATTGATTTCGTGAACTAGGGTATCAAGATTACTTGGACAATTTTTGATTGAGGAAGAAATTTCTTTTAAGCAAGTGCTTCATTCCAACTTTTTTGTTATGCAGTTACAAAAGAGGTGCCAAATATAATTAACATCGGGATTTTTGTAATTTTATTACATTTTGGGATGAGATTTATATGCATGTGAAGAACAAAAAAGTAATGCCTTATAGCTTAGCAAGGTGTGGTAATAACTTGGTAATATTGTTTAATGAAAAGAGACTAGAATATAAATTCTAAATGATTTTTGTAATAGTATTAATCTCAATGATTCGAAGATCAGTCAGAAAGATTTAAATGCTGTTAATTGTAAACTGTTCTACGATAAAGTGATTTAATTTAAAAAAAGAGTAAAAATCATTCTTCAAAGATATCTAAAATCATTTAATTTTATAGTATAAAAAATTCAGGTTTGATGTTAAAAAATTATAAGAAGTCATCATTTTCTATTTTAAAATTCTTCATTCTTATAATATTTTATTGAATTCTTTTATTTTCTGAAATTTCCTTTGAAAAATATTATGCAGAATTATTTCAACTAAATAGCTATTTAATTGTTAAAATTATTTTAATTAAAATATTTCATTATTGCTTGTTATTATAAACATTGAAATTAGAGAAAATTAGACAGAAAAATGTTTCCTGATTCGACGTAAAAATTCAAATATGATATCAGAATACTTCCGTGGAATTTATTTCATTATGAAGAGCAAGAACCATTTGAAATGAGATTCTGCTTTTTATTAGGCTATAATATTTCCACCAACTTTTCATTTCATACATCTTTATCAATTATGCCCTCATTTATTGCTGCACGAGAATCATTCCACTTTCCGAGGATGTCCTCTAATTGCTCTCGAAACAATTAGAAGCCAAGCGGAGACAAATATCAAACTGGATTCCATTCGATGTCAAGCATCAATGGAGGACCACAAATCAATAATGTCCAACTAATTAATTACGCTTTCATGCAACACAAATGGATCTGTTCTCGGCTGATGTCAGCATTCAATTTAAAATACGTTTGCCGTCTTTCATGTCCAATTTGAATTCAAAATTATTTGTTGTATTAAAAGCTACAGAAGTATCTATTAAAGTTGATTATCAATGGACATTCTCGTAGGTGATTAATATATAGTTGGTTTGGTTTGCTCGAGTTTTTTGGCGCAAAAGCCATATTTGGCCAAGCTGCGCCAAGCCGATGGTAAAAATATGGAGAAAACTATGAGAACATAATATTAACATATAAAAATAAAAGTAATCAAATAAAAATACATAGAATGACAGCGCCAAAATGCATAATTATAAAACATTTAAATAAAACAAAGATGGGTAAAAAAACAAAACAAAAAAAAAACGTTACATTGAAGCAATGCAAAGGGTCAAATATGATTAATATAAATATATTGTGGTGATAATTTAAAATGTTAATAAGTCGTAGATTTTTTTAAAATTATATTTTAAATCCAAAGGAATGTTCAATTTGGGTTCAGAATTATTTATTGTATGTAAAGCTGCAGAAGTATCGATTAAAGCTGGTTATCAAGGGGCGCATTAATATATAGTGGTGATCCTTAGAAACATTAATAAACAAGTCGCATATTTTTTAAAAATTATATTTTTAATCCAAAAGAATTTAACTAGAACACTTACTGTCAATGAATTAAATGTCCGTTAACTATATTTAAGAGTTTTTTTTGTTTAATGTGTGATAAAATAGGATGTTGATACCTGAAAATAGATGGTAAGGCTGAACTTATTTATTTGTCTAAATAAATGCTTTTTTTTATTAAATTCATCCTTCTGTAGTTTAAAGTCGATATACTGAGTGGCCATAAAATAACTTTCAATGTTTGGAGGCAAATGCAACTAAAGAGTATGAACGAAATGAAACCAGATTTCATATAAAGGCTGTGGTCACATATTGACTAAGAAATGTGCATATCGAGATGGATTACGTAAAATTTTTAATGCATGCGCGACAACAGCGTCTTGCATTTCTTGTAAAACGGGAAGAACAAATGACCTGTTAGCAGTTTATTCTTGATTAGTCATGTGGTCTTTACCGCTGTTAGTGATTGTACTTAAAACCTTACCTCGGTATGTTCTGGCAAAACTATTCAACAACTTGACAGTGTGGTTGCTCTTAAGGAATCCTGCATGTTTTGAAACAGAATATGAGACGGGCTGTTATGAGCATCGAAGTGGACAGTTCACACGCAGCAGTGGCTTGTGAACTGCCACCATATTCCATATTCGATAATTGTTTAACATTACCATATTCGATAATTGTTTAACATTACCATATTCGATAATTGTTTAACATTACCATATTCGATATTACTATATTACATTATTATACATTATCATATTCGATATTATTATATTACATTGCTATACATTACCAGATTCGATATTACTGTATTACATTACTATACATTACCATGCCCGATATTACTATATTACATTACTATACATTGCTATATTCGATATTGCTATATTACATTACTATAAGTTTCCATGCTCGATATATTGTACACAAGGAAGGTTAAAGTATTTAAAATATTGTACGGCGTTCAGGGGGCTTTAATATTGACAAGTAAAAGATTGTTGTATTTGAATTTCTCGAATTCCTTCATAACTGTACTCCTACCCACTTTGCCAGTATTTTACTATTGGTAAATTTTGGTATTAATTTTTTTTTTCGTGCGGAATTCATCTTTCATAGTCTGAAAACGAAATTTGGTTTCATTTCGTTCATTCGTTTTTGATGCAAATCTACCAAGGTCATTTGCGCTGTATTTTTGATAGTATCTTTCATTAAAAGCTAAAACATATTGTATTAAATTAAATCAAAATGAAGTCATATTTTTTTTAAAATTTAAATGAAACAATAAATTTTTTAAGCATAAATATAAGGATATAATATTTAAAAAATTATTCATATTAATTGGGAATCTACAATATTTGTTATTTATTTTTACGTGTGATATAAGCATGTGAATAACATTAACAATTTCTAAAAGAGTATTTGTTTATAATGTTCCATTATTATTTAGGTCTTTAAACCTTTCAAATCCTACTTTTTTTGTAAATTAATGAAATACTGTTGGGTATTTTTAAAACTATGACAAAGTGAGCTAAAAAACAAAGAAATTCGATCGAAATATCTGTATCCTGTAACTTTATTTTTCGTCATAATATCAAACAACAAAATGTATTTTAAGTTACTTTTTTTCTCTAACGAATTCTGTAAAAAAAATAAGAACTTTTTTTTTTTTTATATATCTCAAAGATTTGCTTTAACCATTAGAGAAATAAATTCGAATAAAGCTGAATATTTTAAAAATCTCCTAATGGAAAAAAAGTAACTAGAATTAAAAGTTTTTTTTAATTCTCGTTTACCAAACAATTATTTAAACGAAGTCACCATTAATAAATCTTAGAATTGATGGATTTTGTAATGATGACGAAAACATTCTATTCAAATCTCATTAAACATGAAGCGCTAAATTTCTTAACCTTTTTAAATAAAAAAATAATGATTAAATTGTGATAGAAAAACCCTTTTCTTTAAAATTAAGCCAAAATGTTGTTTGGCTTAAAATATTGAAACTTAAGAAAATATTTTGGATTTTTCAAGTATTTCAATTTATATTAAACGAATATTTATATGCAATTTAGATAAAATATCTTACTCATAAACATTTGTATTGTGGTCTGTTGAATTTAGAAGTAAAAGTTTATATTTAGAAGAATGCAGTAGAAATTTTTAAGCATTTCTTACATATTTTCTTTTTGAAATATGCATGATTAGATTATCATTCGAAATTAATTATTTCATTATTGATTTTAACTTTATGAAAAAATGCTCTGTAGGAATATTGAATATCCAGAAAAAGAATTCATGAACCATTTTTTTTTCTTTTCTGTACGTAAAATGTATTACTTTTCATTAGGGTATCCGACTACGTTAAAAACACTGGTTATCGAAAGCGTTGACAATTTTTTTTTATAATTATTATTTATTGTAGTTCAAAATTTAGTATTTCCAAATGACTTAGTCCTTTCTTTGGAAGGACAGGCCAGGCCTATCATCCAGGGTAACATATTTTTTCTGCTGAAATGTGTCTTTCACTTCAAATTTCCAAAGACTTCAATTTCCATAAAAATTCTCCACAATTAACATACTTCAAATGCTATCAAATTATTGCATAAAAGTTTCAGCGCGTGTTTTAAATAATATTGGCAATGAAATGACCCAAATATACTTTTTTTTGTTGGTGATGTACTTTTTCATTTATAGGTGTTTTTTTTAAAAAAATAAGTTGCGATTTAATGTACAAAATGTCTATATACGTCTATTTTTACCCATAACTATTTGCATCTCAAGACATTTCTTAGATTCTGGTTCATTTCCTTCATCTTCATATTTTATAACGTGTATGAAAAAAAAAAGGATTGCTGCATTACTATTTTGTGTAGAGAGTTAATCGTTTTGGCTAAATTTCATCAAAATTTGCTACAAGTTTACCTATTTCTTAAAATATACTGCATTTTCAAATAATGTGTTTTGTATTTAAAGTATTTATAATTGACAACACACCTAAAAACCTAAAACAGTTTTTGAAAAATCCAATTTTTCAAAAATTTTCTTTCAAACGTAGTCGGATACCTTAATTCTGAAATGATATTTGTTTCCTTTAATCACGTAAATATTAATTGCATTAGAAAAAATTTTTTTATTTGTTTATCACCACATTTATTTAAATTACTAAAAATATTTCAAATTATTTAAATTACTAAAAAATATTTCAATTCATTTTGTATTATGATACATTACAGAAATAGAGTTGAAATAAAATAACCTTCTAAATCCAGTTTCCTGAAAAAGGAGAAAAAAAGTGCATCCCTTTATATTCATTGTAATTTTATAAAACGAACTTGCAGTGACAAACTTTAGTGTGTCTTTCTTTCAGAAATGCAAAAGTTGCATAAATCACTAGAAACGGATTTCATTTTCTTCTGAGCCAATTCTGAAATCTAGTCTTTTCTCATTATTTAAAAAAAATCATGAATGGAATTTCAAAATGAGATTGAAAAGGAAAGTTCGAGAAACGGAAGAAAAATAATTCAACTTCTTATGAAACAATTCATAAATTTTTTCTTTCAGGTCATATATTAGTTCCCGTTCCGCTGAAAATAATAGATCTGCCTTGAATGAAATCCAAGCTGCATTTGTATAAATTAATGCATGAATGCAAATTTGTTAGTGATATGCATTGCATGATTTTTTAAATGCTACTATTTAATTTTTTATTAAATTAATTAATTATTTTAACGCATTTACTAACGTATTATTTAACGCAATTAAATTAATTATTTAAAAACATAAATATAAATATAAATTTTTATCGGCATGAAATATTTAAGTTTTTTTCTTAAATTGTTTTTTGTTGAATTTTAAGAAATAATTAATAATCGAAATAAGAATTTATCAAATTATGTAATCATCTTAAACTGATTCTCCGACCTTCACAAAAACAAACGAAAAACTCGTATGAAAGTAACAGCAACACTGCCTGGTACTGTGGTTGAGTTCTAAGGTCCATCTACGGATATGATAAAACGCTTTCCTATGGGAAGTTCATCTCGTCATTGATGGAAGGTAGCTCCACCCCCATCCTCCTTTTCGTATACCCACAAGGTTGTTGAGAATCAACTACCATGCGAGAAGCTTCTCATCCTCTATTACAAGGTGTTTCCCATGTATTTCTTTTATTTATGTATATTCGTTGCTATTCTTATTAGCTAAGAAAAGAAAAACTGAATCTTTTTTTTTATCAAATCATAGATTTCGAGATTACCACAAAAGTTAGATCGTCGTAAAGAATTAATTGGCAGTAATTAATAATTTTCATGTAGATAAAGCATTTTTTTAATCATCTCTCCTAAATGAAGTTTATTGATCCTAAATATATATTACATTTTTATGTTGATTAATTTTATAGTATCACACTAGCTAGTACCTGGCGCATTGCTGGTGCTGAAAAAATAATTTTGGAAATATAATTTGAAATTTAAAATAACTTTTTATGAAAATTAGGAATCATAGAAAGAATTATATATATTTTCGTATCGGAAATGAATACATTCATGAAAATTCAGTCTTATAAAAAGGAGACTCGTGAATTATATATTAATTCTATTTTTTTAACTTTGTTATTTAAAAGTTTAGGGTTGAAATATTTTTTTTGTTTTTACATCATCGACAGAAATGAACAAATGTAAGGAAAAAGCATTTGAAGTTTCATCGCAATTGCATGAATTTTAAGGCAGGGTATAAGAGACATACAGACAAACATTCATTTTTATTTATAAAGATGAATATTTATCAAATTATTATCATTTTACATTTCAGCATAGCATATTCTGTAATTAAACCTGGTTTTTCAACAATTATTCTTTTTTTTTATTGAAGAATATGTTTCAAGAATGATGCTGCAATACTGAAAACTCGATGAGCTCTAGAATTCCATTTATTCCCTTAACATCCGACACTCAAATTTCAAAGTTCCCTTCTCACAATTAAGGCAATCTGAAGAACAAAACCAGAATTTTTCGCAGTAAATGAGGATTTATCTTTTAAAAGAAAATTATGAGCCTTCCTTTTTTCTCTTTCTTCTGTTTCGTAGTTACGAAAACGGAGCCAGTTCATTTGAACGAATAGTTGGTGGAGAAGTATGTCTTATTAAATGGAAGTGCCTCCATGGGAAAAAAAGTTTTCGCAGGAAACAAGGCAATCTCGTTTTCTGGTTTATACTTTTTTCGTTTCAGCTCGCATGGCATGTTGAAGTGCACATTTATTTTGATAAGGAAGTCAAAAGTTTCCACATTAAAAATTGAGAATGTAGCTATTTACTGCCCGTAGTTTTTTTAACGTTTGGAGCTGGAACGACGTTGCTGTTGAAAAGTTGTTAAATTTTAGATAAGACGATGCGTATTCTTTTCATGCAGTCTTTTCTCCTTTAGAAAGTTGAGCATGCTAAATGTGTGCAGACGGAAGTTGTTAAAATAAGAAAGGAGAATGTGAAGATTAAGTTTTGTATAATGCAGAATCTGAACAGATTATCCAGCGAAATGTTTGTGACTTTTAAACTAAATTTTATTTCTTTGTCAGTTAATTACAATTGTTCTGCAAAAGCTCAAAATAATTCTATTTTTTATGGTATAATACCAAATAATATAAATTTAGACTGAATAGATGAAAATTTAAATATGTCATAATTATAATAAGTGATTGCTGCGATATAAAATAAATAACATTATTTCATTATTCTTTGAATACCAATATAACATATTAATTTCTGTATGTACAACTAGTTTAGAAATCAGAGAAAACTTGAAAAATCAAATTTTCAAGCATGCAAATTATGAAGATACTTTTCTCTTAGAAATAATCACCATTAGATTGTATTTAGTTTGTTACCATCTTTGAACTGTTTATGATATTAAGGTTGAGGAATAAATTGAAATAGAATTTTTGAGAAATGATGAGATTGGTTTGATGTAATATTCTTAATGTTTGAATAAGTTTCTTTATAATACCATTAGAATCTTATTGTATAGCATTTCTCATGAAACAAATCAATTAAAATGTAATGCATGCCTTTTGTTGAAATTTGGTATAATAGTTTTTCAATATATTTTGCAGTTAGTGGACTAGGAAATATGTAATCTATTCCTTCAGAAATATTTCATAACTTTACAATGCGAAAAAAAAATGCAATGTATTATCACTCAAAACCATAACTTTAACATTAAAAAATGGGCATAAAACAATTTATATTTAGTTCAAAAACTAGATAATATATTCGTTACAATATCTGAATATTTTAACACGATCACTGCCACTACCCACGCCTGATATCAGAACCACCTATCGAATGAGATATCCCCTTTTTTCTATCTTTTAACTGTAATAGAGAAGGTGCCATTTAATAACATAGAGGGTTTGGTCCTATGTAAGAATGCAATCTACGAGTTTTCTTTTAGTTGGCAGTCAACGTGTATAGTAAATCCTTTGAAAATTCTTAATTTTAGGAGGATTTTGCTTCATACCATTTTCTAGACTAAAAATTGCTTTTTTTCTCAATTTTTTGAAATTAAATATTAATCAATAATTTTTGTAATCTAATATTCAAAAGTATAGCTAATTTCTAGATTTTCCTAAAAAATTCATCCCTAACATATTCATATACTTTGAAGCTCTAAATTGTTCTTCAGTTGTCTGAAGAACAATTACATGCACGTTAACTTATTAGAAGAGTTAATGCATTAATACAAGAGTTAATACATTAATGTATTGTAAGTTAATAATAATGTATTGTATTGACTCTTGTAATGATTACTACAAGAATAATTACATGTTAACTTACTCAGAAGAATGAGCTTTTATGAAAGTTTCAGATCAAAAACGCAGAATTCATCTACGAAACTAAATTGCATTCTTGAAATATTTTGGTTGGAAAAGAAACATTACATATTCATGAGCTTTCAATATCTTAGCTAAGGAAAAGAAATAAAATGCCACTTATTAATTCATCTGAATTTATTGAAGTTACTTTAAATCAAACCTTAAATTATTTTAATGTCTTATAACATGATTCTTATTGTATATTGTCAGTTTACGTCGTTTATTATTTTGAGTTTTGTCTCTAGCGTAAAATTCGCAATAGCGTAATAGCGTAAATAGCGCAATAGCGTAAAATTCGGAATGAAAGAGATTTATAGATACTCTGGTGGTTAGAATGATCCATAAGCCATCATTCATTATATAATCCTTATGGGTATCCATTGGATGTATCCTTATGAGTATCCATTTGATGTATCCTTAGGAGTATCCATTGGATGTTTCCTTAGGAGTATCCATTAGATGTATCCTTAGGAGTATCCATTGGATGTATCCTTAGTATTATCCATAAGGAGTATGAAACATTTATCAATGTATTTATGGGACATTTTTAATGTCACGAAGAGGAGAAAATATAACATCATGTTTTTAATTATTATTAATGCATCAAATGCCAATGATGCTTATAACCCATCATACAGTTGGACGGGTATGAGATTTGTAAATGGCTTTTAGTAACAATAAACTATTGCCGGATGCTGCGCATGTAAAAACCATACTCTTCACGGTTACCTCTTACCCTAGCAACATCATTAGATAAGAAAAAAAAATATACATATATTTAGATGCAGCTAGGGTTTTAAAGCTGAAATAAATTTTAAACAGAAAAAGTGAAAATGTCTAGTATAATTAAAATTCAAATAAAACCTCATTATTACATTTATTTCTGAAATATATTAAGTTATTTCATTGCATATATGCAATTAGAATGATTAATTAAGTAGTTAAGGTAATAATTGCAATTCTTCCTGATGTAAATTTCTAATTTAAAATAATGAGACTTTTTATTGAAATTACCAAGAGCAAGCAGATGAAAAAATCCTGTTTATTTCATTATTACTGAAATTTTACTCATTATTTCTGAAATCTGCAGAGAAAATATATAAAAATGTCCGTTTAACAACATGAAAGACAAACATTATTATAACGAATATTCTATTTTTATCTCAATTTTTCTTCTTCGAAATTTGATGGCAGCATAGAATTAAACTATACATGTTGCTATTTATACATTACATTATTGAAGGGAATTTTAGGTGTTTTGATCATATATGGATAGATGGATCCATTCCAATTTAGTCTTGAGGAAATCTGATGCTTATCCCCGGTCCCTGAGTGAAGCAGGACCAACAGCGTAAGATAAGTAGTGATTAATTTAAATACCAGAGTGGATGTTACGCACAAGCTGATGCGATAAGCTAAGTGATTTTGAGCTGTACCAGCAGCCCGAAGTCGATTCTGGGCGCAAATTGTTATGCAGCTGGTAAGTACCAAAGCATGTCTTTTAACAGGTCAGTGATCTTTCTGCATAGTCTTATTCTAAGCAGACGCACAGCAGGTGGAATATTAACCTATTAACCATTGTACTAAGCATAATAAGATGGGAGCAATTTACCTTGTGGAGTATATATCCAAGCACGCAGTGTGATGTCAGAGTGGTTAGAGAGTAGTTAGATTATACAGAGATTGGGATTAATGGAGAAATAAAAA
>JAPMOQ010020875.1:0-24231 GCA_026543055.1 Argiope trifasciata
TGTGTGTGTGTGTGTGTGTGTGTGTGTGTGAGTGAGAGAGAGAGCGTATGATAAGAAAGAAAAAGTAGCGTTTCTCCCTTAAGTGATACTAATAGAAATAAAATTTTACGACAAATTTATGAGGTAAGAAATAAAATAATAATAGTAATCGGTTCCTCAAAAAGGTGGTCTTTTAGCATACAAAATAAACTTTCAGTGAACAAAACCTCTGACAAAGCAAATACTACTTGCAAGATTATTTTATAAATAAGACAAATTAAAACACAAAAAATCAATTAAAACAAAGAAAGGAATTAAAACACTAGAAAACTGCAATAACGGAAGTTTTTTTTAAATATTAGTTACCGGCAATTCAAATTAATTGAAAATAAATTATGAAAGTGGTAACAATCAAATATTTTCTTGAATTTTTTCCCCTGTTATGTGATTTTTAATTATTTACCCGCTAACAAGATAATTTAGTTTTTTAAGGCCTGAATAAATATGGAAAGATCAAATATTAATTTTTTAAGTGAAAATAAAACACGATGCGTTTTAGATTAATTTATTGCAAACATAAAAGAAATTCAAAAAATTTCTTCCTCTAATTGATTTTTTAAAAAATGCATTTTAATTGAAATAACTGTATTAAACATGTTTAATTCATAAAAAGCAGAGCTAAAACTATTGCCAATTCAGTTGTTATAATTAGATAAAATTCATGAAATAAAAGTTGACATTTAACTTTATAATTATGCATTTTTAAAGTTTAAATTATTTTTTGAGTGTATGATTTGTTTATGGTACTGATATTCACGTAAAAAATATGCTGAACAGAAAGTAGTTTTTGAATGAATGTAAAAATAATAATTTTAAAGCAGAAGTGGAAGCAGAAAAAAAAGCGCTTTGAAAATAAAAAACTGTAGTATATTATTCTTTGTTGACAAAGGCTTTATGCAAATTACTGATGGTAAGTCTCTTTACAGAGAATAATTGACTTCTGGTTTTCGTATTATAGTATTAAATAACAGCATGCACTTAAAATATAAAGAGATTTCAGTTTATTCCCATGTGCCTATAAAGGATTCGCTTAAAAAACGAGAATATTTTATTGTCTTTAAATAATTGAACATTATAATTGAGCTTGTATGTAAAGAGTTATTAGAAATTTATTGTACAATATCATTTTCCATGAAATTTTACTTTAAAGAATGAATTTTTCAAAATATGAACTAGCTTATAAGAGAATTTCTAAACAAAATATAATTAATGAGGATCGATTAATTTTTATATTTTTTAAGAAACAATGTTTTAAAGATGTCATTCACATAGACGATGCGATTTTTTTTTTTTGAATTCGGCCTTCAAAACATTGGATTCAGCAAAATAACAAAAGCTGTAAATATTAGATGACATATCATACATCATTACTGTATAGAATGTATCATTATCAAACTCCTATTCATTAGCTCTGAAAATGAAACTCTTTAAAAGCTGTTACTTGTTTCAATCAGTTTTCTTTCGCCAGTTATTCAATCAAAATCTTTGTTTGACCATCATGTTAATAATTTGCTTGCTTAAATTTTATAATACAAATATTATTTCAACTATAAAAGTAATTTAGAAAATTATATTTTGTCATACTATCAAAATTTTAATTCATTGTTGCATTCGCCGTTGATAACTACTCAAATCACATATCCGAAATAAAGAAATTTGTTCTCGGTAAAGGAGTATTTTGAAAATAAAGAAATCTCTAACTGAAGTTTGAGTGGACCCTTAACTAGTTAATTCCTTTATATAAGAGGATTTATTATCATATATGCAATTATAAATCTATGCCATAATCTTAGTCATTGCTAATAAGCTTTTCAACGTAATTCATGGTAGAATTTTATCCATGGCTATAAGGGAAATATTAACTGAACTTACTACTCATTTGGTAAAATGCACTCATTTTGATATAAGACATAGAAGTTCAGCTGCTATTCTAAACATCAACTGATTGGCTAATATCCAAAATTAATGCATTCTGTATATATCCAAAATTAATGTATTCTGTATTACAGTACAAAGAGATAAATTATAAAAAATTGGATATCAAAATACTGATCACCCTCTTCAAGAGAATTGTGTTAAATGTTTTAAGGTGGAACACATTTGATTTATTAAAAATTGTTTGGCGTAAGCGCATAAAAGAAAGAAATATTTGCAGCAAAAACATAAATGGAGATATCTTACTTAGAAATAATGAAACTCATAAAATCTCAGAGTCCTAAACCCAGAAATAATTATATTTCTGAGGTCAGAAAACTAGATGATACTCCATTCACCCATAAAAACTTAGCTCTTTCTATTGATTTTAGTTCTAAACCATCTGAACTCCACTAAAAATATATATCTTCCAGTATCCACTCCACTGAATTCTTCCTCTCCATTTATTCTTAGGTGAGGAAGTTTCCGCTTCTTCTGATTTAATTGATTTTGAACTTGTAAAAAGCAAAAAAAAAAAAAAAAAAAAAAAAAAAAAGATTCTACTGCTAAAAAACAAATATCAGAACAAAAATTTCAAACTTTTATACATTCTAACATAGTTAAGCTTCATACTCTGTTCTAGAAATAGATAATGTGTTTACTGTTAAACTTTTAATGAAACCGACATTATCAAATATTTATGAAAGCATTAACCTCCTTTTGTTATAACTAATCCTCAATCCGTACGCTCGCCCTTCAGAAGACACGAAAGATTTGCATTCTTCGCTTTTCCATTTAGCAAGGGAATGCAATTGAATACAATAAATCTGAAGAGTTAGAAGACGCACCTGATGCTGTTTGTCCCCCAACTTTCTGCCATTTAAGATTCAAAAGTGGAGAAACACTACTCTTACATTGTTCTTCAGAAAATATAAACAGACAAAAGTTTGTTGCTTCTTTTATTCTCAAATGTTTCATCAACATTTTAATCAAAATAGTATTTGTACCATAAAATTCATTCAACTATATTTACTTTTTGTACTCCAATAGGTTATTTTAGTTGTGTTAATTTTTTACCTTGAGTTATCAGTTTCATTCTATCATTTTATCAGTTTTATTTTTAGCGTGTTATATGATATATAATATATGATATTTCTGTTTAGGGGAATTTATATGAAATGTGTTGTTCTATCACTATTTTCCATCTTTTAGGAAGTTTTTATCGTTCATTTACAAAATACTCTTCAATGAGAGTTTTTAATTCGCTTAATGATTGAAATCGTTTATCTTGGGGGTAATTGTTTAATAACAGAAGTAAATGTAGTCGAGTTGGGTAATATCTGAGAATCAGTGAGGTAATTCTAACGTTTTCTCTCACCAACAATGAAACATAATTTCATGCTTTGTTGTGAGGAAAAACAAAGTCTCTTCCAATCACAAATTCTAATCATTTTCTATTGTGGCTTCTTTCTATTTCTCAAATTAATTGCAATATTTATCAGAACTGAAGATTTTTCTCCGAGAAAGGGCTTGTAGACTATAACTTCCTAAACCCGCCAAATGGACCAATGGACAAAAGAACTTCCCTCCGTTAATTGAAGGGGTGCAACAGTGCAAGGTGTATTGAATTGTTGAGACTGTATTGAAGGTTGTTGAACTATCGAATTTCTGTTCGACACACATTGGTACACTAATGTAAATCATGGCTTTAAAGTGGCAGGCTTATTTAAGAAATCTTTTATATCACCGGTTTGTGATTCATAATTCCAATCACCGTATTTCATTTAAAACATAAACGTCATGTGCAGTGACATATCGCGTCCTGATCAGGTGAATATCTATCCCTGTTTTGAGAATGTCACTGAAGTGTGTAATCTCAGGCAAATGAAATTTTAAATTTTCAACGAGCATAGCTTTGAAAATATCAGTCGTTATTAGATTGTCGCTTTCGGCTTCATATCTCAAGTCAAAATTACCAGCTCTAAATATCTTTAAACTACTATGGACAATCATAAAAATCGTAATACAATTCCATCTTTTTTTAAGCAATAAGGCATAATGTGTTGCAAAGCCTTTTAGCCTGTCATCCGTATTGAATAGTGTAGATATAATATTTAGAATCCATAAGAACCTGGGAAGATTTCAGTATTTTAAGTATCGCTTATGTTACCCTGTCCTTGTTAATTTATGAAATTATTGGTTCATTACAGCCAAATATAGCTCTTCCGCTAAAAATTCAAAATTAAAATAATATGATTCGCAACTAAGCAATTATGGTTTTTAAAATTAAGAAAATGCTGAACACAATAAATAGAACAAAGGAATACACAAATACTTCGGGAGGAAATAGTTATTAAAAACTATTATGATGCTTGAGAAATCCTTTCAGAACAAACAGGTACTTTATTTTCATTCTTTAAAAGTTTTAGTTCAAGAAATATAACTAGCCATATTACGCCTCAGTATTGCATCCGGGGGGACGAGGGGAGGTTATAGTGTAGAGAAAATTCAAGGGGAGGGGAGGGGGAGAAATCCCAAATCTACCATTTAGACGTTGGATTCTAATTTCACGGACTGAAGTTTAATTAGAGCTAACTATGTTTAAAAGACCTTCAGCAATGTATTTAAACTCTAACATAAGGCTCATGTAGCATTTAGAAAGCATTTGTAAATGAAACAACTCGGAGAAATGTGTTAATGTTGAATTTAATGCGAAGATATAAAGTTTGAATTAAACATCGTTCGATTAGAGAAATAGCTCACATAATGAGGTCAATTTAGATTTATTTAACAAAATATTTTCATAAAAACTCTTTTTTAGATGCTTTTATTAGCTGAAAAAATATTACCCTAAGCATAATTTATAATATTTTAAATACACCATGTACAAAAAGAATGCTCTCAGAACTTCATTTCTACTGAGAATAATTTTTTAAAATATTCATAAATCTTGCATTTTATAAATGTTTTACTGTTTACTCATAATGTAGTTTTAATGCCTTCAAAAATTATCCGTTATCATTACCAATGCAGTCGTTACATATGCTTTCGCATTCACGTAGTAAATAAACTAACTTATTTTATTTAATAACCCAGTCGTTAGTTATTCTGTGCAATAAAATCGCATTTTGTTCCTGATGAAAGTGTAGAATGTATTCCAAAATGAAATTTAAGTAACCTATTTATTTAATGTATATATAGGAAACTTGAATTTACAACATGGAATAGAACATAAATTTTGTTTCTGTGTTTTTTATCAATACCCAAAGTATAAGTTTATAGCGACAGTAATAGCAAAACTAATTTTGAAACAAGTACTATGAAGAACAAACAAATTATTGCATCAATATATCTAAAATATTATTTTAAACTCCATCACACCACCCATATGAAACGATTCTATTTGACATTTCAATCTATATATACTCAGAGTAGAAATGAAAATGAAACACTTTATAAGAGAGTAAAATAAATTGATATTGTTTCTCAGACCGTATGGCCAGCAGAAAAAATATCGAATACTGTCAATAAATATTCCATAAGTTTGCATATTGAAATTTTGCTTTAATTCTTATATAACTTCCTCTTCCGCTTCGAACTACGCATTCCATTTTGAAGAGCCATAGCGCTCAAATGTTATCTATAAAGATTTATAACCGAGTTTCAAATTTCAAAAAGAAAAAAAAAATGTTGAAATATTTTAAGTATAGAAATGGTAGCATATGAAACATTTATTATTTTTCGAAACATCTACTATATGTTATTTAGTAATTCACACAAAAATATATGCTTCAAAACCCAATAATAATCATAGTTTGAAAATGGTAAAAAAAAGTAAACAAATAAAGCGTGGGTAGTTGCTACGCACCCAAAGGAATAGAAAAACTAGAATTTTCATACATGCCTTTAAGTGCTTTCTTATGCTTAAGTTCTTTCATAGGATATGACAAACGTAGAAACATAGATTGTGAGCTTTATACGTGAAGAAAATTCAGATGTATTTCAATATATGGGTTTTACAAGTGTAAATGATTACATTTTTTCATTTTAAAGTAGAAAGTGTGTAGGTATGTCCACCTACCAGCTATGTTCCTGTATATTAAAAGAATGGATTAAATTTTATCGACTAATTTTGATGAACTAACTATATTAGAAAAATATTTTAAATCATGCCTGTAAAACAAGTATTGAACTCGCTAATATTAAAGAAAGAAAGAAAGTTTCAAAATTTATACAATTGTTACTGCCTAAAAAGTATATTTCCAGATTGTGAAGAAAAGAAAAAATATTCCTGATGTCATTAGGGGTTATTCAGATTTCATAGGAAAATTGACGAAATATGTTTAGTGGTTCTGTAAGAAATGTATGCAATGAATTCCATAAAAAGATGAAATTAATTAAATTAAGTTAAAACAAATCGTTTTAATTATTGTATATATTACACAATGAAAGTATGAGTGAACATTCTACATATTAATTAGTATCCAAATAAAACATTTTTTTTAAAATCTTAATTTTAACACTCGCAAAAGCACGCGGTTATATGTATAAATAAATAACTTTGAATTGCATCATAGTTAAAAAAATGTTTCTTATAAATTATGTATTTCATTTAAAAGTGTCCTGGAAAATAAAATATTTTACGAAAAATGAAATCCGTGCATTTAAAAATTAACTTTTTAATTTTAATATAACACAGAAAACAAAAAGATAATAATTCTGCCACCAATAGCTAGCCAATAATTTTCATAGGTAAGTCATAGTAGATATTTTGGAATAATTAAGCCTAATTTTGATTTGGATTGAATTTCGTTGATGACTGTTTCTTATTTATTTCATATCTTCTAAATTAGTAGTGTTTTTGGCGAGCCATTCCAAAACATTTCTAATAATATTTTGCAGGTGCATTGATTAGCAAAGCGGTGAATTAAATGTAGCTATAAAATGTACAACAAAGCAGTCTGAAACATTCAATTGTGATTTGTTTGCATTGGAATTTTTCCAATCGGCAATTGATAAAAAACAAGTGCTTATATTATCTGATTATATACTGATACTTTTCTTCTATAATATTTCTTTTAGATCTTTCTTATTTATTACAATTTACTTGTGTAATTGTTATTACTCTTGATGTTTCCTAATAATCATAAAATGTATATATTTCATCTAAAATCAGAAATCTGAAACTGGGGATCAAATTTTGAGTTTAAAAGTAATAAATTGTTGTGGCATTTCTTTTTAGAACTTTTTTCTTACTTGTTCTTTTATATGAACAACAAATTTCCATATATAATTTTTTTTTCAATATGGAAATGTTTTTGAAAAGAAGGAACCTCTGAGGAAAGCAAAAGTCTGTTAATAAACGAAGACGAACCAAATTATCTACAAAAAAGAAAAGCAATTTTCCTTCAGCCGATAGCAAGAAAGTATTCCTACTCTTCCCAAACTAATTTCAGGCGACTCCTTAATCCCTCGACCTACTCACACTACAGGAACGTTTAGAGAAATGCATCTTTTATTTATGATCCTAATATATCCTTCAGACTCGCGAGTCCTAAAATATTCATGTTCATAAAGTAGCGGAAATTACGAGTGGAGGAATTTCTTTTCGCTGAGAGCGACAAATCAGATGGATGTGTGGAAGCGAATTCAACCAGAAGATCCTTTTCTGCAATTTAAAACGCGAATGAAATGTTTGGAATAATTTTGTGAACTTTAAGTAAAATTTGTCCAATTCTGGAAACGTTTAAATTACACTAGCAGCTCTTTCATTTGTGTTTTTCGTTTTAAAAATAAGTTGAAACATTTTCGGTAACGTTAATTATGTTTGTGAATTTTTATTCTTGTGTATTTTGCCGATTGCGGTTTCAGTAGAGTTTGCTTTTCTATGTTAAAACTTGTACAGGCGCTGATTAGCTTTACGTTTTAAATTGTTGACATTCCTTGTCTTCTCAGAATATGAAGCTTATGAATCCTAATAGAGGTAATAATGTTATTAAAATCGTAATTGTAAAGTTAATGCATCTTCAAACTGTTCGTTGTCTTCCAAGATACTACAAATTTCACTTTTTGATTCATCTTGTAAAATGTAAAGTAATGTTCACGATATCAGATACTTCAGTTCTTAGCTCTTAATATAAGAAGAAAATAAGGTGATAAGGTAATATTTGTTGAAGCAATGAAAAGGTTTTTGAATGGTTGAACGGTAGTAGTGGAGATTGATGATATGTAATTATAATGCCATTTAAAACGTAATTTTCCAGTTAAAGCAATTGCGAATTGTCTTTCAAGGAAGTATAATTTCGCTTTTAGATTCTTCATATAAACAGTGAAGATAACGATAAACAGAAACAGAAACTTTCGTCTTCATCCCTACAAGATTGAAAGAAAATAAAGTGATAAAGTATTTGCTGAAGCAAGGTGTTTGAAAGGTGAAACAAAATGGTTTTGAATGGTTAAACGATAAAAGTAGAGTCCAAGAATATGGGATAATAATGTTGACTAAAAATGTAATTATAAAGTTAATGTATCTTGAAATTTTATGATTGTCTTCCAAGATGCTATAAAACTTCACTTCGTGATTCCCCGTGTAAATTATAAAGATAGAGACAACGATAAGCAGAGCCTTTCATCCTTAACTCTTAATTGGAAGAAAATAAGGTAATATTGTATTTGTTGAAGCAATGTAAATGGTTTAAACAGTTAAAAAGTAATATTGGAGTTCAATGATAAGGGATAATAATATCAGTAAAAACAAAATTATCCAGTTAATGCACCTTCAAATTGTATGTTATGTGCCAAGATGTTGCAAATTTCACTTTGATTTCTCATACATATTGTGCAGATAATGATAACGATGAGCACAAACTAACGATGAGTTCAAACTTAGGTTTTATAAAATAAGTCCTTAACTTTTAATATTGTGAGAAAACAACGTGATAAGATAATACAAATTAAATTTCTATTTTTAATCCATTTTAAATTAAATTTCTTTTAATCCATTTTAAATTAAATTTCTATTTTTAAACCATTAGAATTTTTAACTATTCTAATCATATTTTTCAAAAATTTATTTCCCATAAAATAAAAATAAGTTTAATCTTCCCTATCTAAAATGACAATCAAAATTTGAAGCTTAAAATATTTTTCTGAAATACCTATTATGACTAATCGTCTGATGGCCATAGTGGCTAGTTGTAAGTAAAAGTCTTCAAAAATTGATTAAAATTTCAAATAAAATTAGTTCACAAATGTTATTAAATTTTAAAATAGAATAAAGTTAGATTTTATAAAATAACATTTGAGAAGTCAAAACAGAATGCCCTAAATTTCGCTTAATTTTCTCATAAATTAAAATTTCAAATGTTCTTCCAGATACGCACTTCTGTTATCTGTGTCTGAATACATACCGATTTTTATCTAAATTAAACGGTCTGTCTTTTAAATAACAAACTACATATACACTATCGTACAAATAAGGACATGCATATCTTTTTTCTATAGATAAAGATTTATTTGCCATGTTGAAGATATTTAGAATTGTCTTTTCACTTTAAAAAAATTATTTTAAAGCACAATCATATTAATGAATTTCATACTAAATGTAAAATTTCTTTCTAGAGGAGAAATTTGTGACAATCAAATCATTTAATATTTTTCAATAAATGTTGTGTAATCACAATAATAGATATTTTTCAACTAAGTTAATTTTTCGGTCCTTTCTATTATATTATTTAGTCAAACATAAGAAAAGGTTCTTCAATACAAACTTCGAAAAGGGTTCTTTTTTTCATTTAATTTAAATTTTTGTAGCATAAACAATCTTCTTCAGTTGAAGAAAGATCTAATCAAAATTCCAGCAGTTATATAGCAATGTTTACGTAATAGTGAATTTAGTAAATAAGAGATTAAGCTTTGCTAATTCTAATTAATTTCTTCAGATGAATTTAACTAAATAAAAATAAGAAAATGTGTAAAGAAACAACAGTAATGATTTTTTTTTCTTAATTATTAGGATAACTTTATAAAACACTTTTATTACTTTATACGCTTCTTAGTTAATCATTCATATCACAAAATAAATTATTTGCAAATCATTTTGAATTTGGGTTAACAATCCATAATATCAAAGGAATTTAGAAGAAAATTTCAACAAAAGCATTTGGCAACGTTTTATAACATAAAAGAGGTTGAGAGCTTTTTACGGGAGATTTGGATTGCTATCAATAGCATATTTTCCTATAAACTAAAACAATTCTTTTAAAATGTCTTTCAATTTCCTAAAATATTTGTGCAATTGCGTTAGCTTACGGGAAAGGCTATAAACTCCTCAGTTCACAAATCCATAACAATCATTAAGTATGAAACGTTACATCGCCTTTTACTTCAAAAGGTTTTAAAGCATTTTTTTATTTGAGAAATGGGCTTTCCGATAAAAATAAAAAGATCTTTTACTATGCACTTAGAAATGGATTTCAATGGATTAAAAAAAAATAAGAACAAAATTTTCAATCGAAATAAGTTTTAAAATAAACTACATGATCAAGCTTGAAATACAAAAAAGATACTGATCTCCCACATTTTTGTTCTGTTTTTGTTTTCAAAGGTTAGAAAATATTAATTATTATTAAATTAATTAAAATTAAATATAAATTATTATTTAAATTATATTATTATTAATTAATATTAACTATTATACGAAATTTCAGTAGATTTTGTGAAACGAACTTTTAGTGAACATATTTTGAATGTATAAATAATCGTTGTTTCTTAGTTCTTACTGCAACGCCCTCTCTTAACAGAAGAAATACACTTGCACAGCTGACACTTAAAGATGAGACACTGTTATTGGAAACGGGTTGATGTTTTCTCTAGTAATGGTAATAAGGCTACATCTGTCTTATGTTATACTATGATGGTTAATAATAGAGACTATGATGACCATTTTGTAACACCAAAGTAATCATGTTGTTAAAAGTCATTCAGAAAGCTGTATAGAGTCTTTAACCTTTATAAACTACTAATTTCATTAGTTTATTTGGTTTTGTTATATTAACGCCTCGTTCAAAAGTGATATTATAACTGTTTTGGATTGTCCTCGTAATTTCTTAACCTAGTCTGAAGACGGAGACAGCCCTTGAGTCGGCATTCCTTACCAAACAACTCTTAGGCCACAACATCGGATGTAATATGCATGAGGGCATCTGCGTACATGGTACATGATGGGTCTTTTGCAGAATAAAATTTAGAGCCTGGAACATTGCACCCCGAAGCCGAGACTTATAACTAAGCTAATAAATTCGTAAGAAAACTTCATTTATAGAATTGTCATTGATTAATCGATCCTTCTACTACTTTTAGTAGCCAAATAAATCAAATGAAGAAAAATCGAAGATGTTACTAACAGTAATGCAATTAGAATTGGTGTAATTTCATTAGAAGTCTATTGTGAAATACTAAATTTAGATTGAAAGAAACTTTTATTGTTTGAATTTTTCTCATTTACTGTCTATATTAATCATGGTTTCAAAAGAAAGAAACAATTTGAGAGGCAAAAGATCAGAAAAATTATATGTCCTAACCGAAATATTTTACAAATATCTAAGCGTACCATAAATTCACGCTCTTTTAGAAATACCAATAACAACCCTATAACGTATCAAGTATTATTCGAGCCATTTATGTTATTCTAATTAATTATTTCTCCAACGCAATAACCTATTGCAGACAAACTAATCAGTATTATTAGTATGATATTAAAAGAATGTATCTTTTGTTTTGTGATAAAAAAGACAGCAATATGTTGATAAATGAATTTTTCCCCATGTTTCGAGATGAAATATGCATCTTCATATATATTTTTCAGCGTGGTTTGTAAAAAGTATATATTCCATTTACCATATATTCAACAGAAAAAAAAGATGTAAACAGCAAAATAAATACCGAGAAACTTACCAGACTGAAAATAAATAAATGTACAAAAATTTCAACATACTCCATTGTGATAAGGTTTATTTCAGACGAAATTTCGCAATTCGAGGTTTAGTGGATGAATACTTTTGTTAATTTTCTTTTAAATTAAACTTTACCTTGCTTCGCCAGTTGAAGTGTTTGCCGAAACCTGTTTTATTTTATAGCTGGAATGAAATTTAATTATAATGAAACGTGTTTCCAAAATTGCTTGGAAAGTAGTTTAATTATTTCGTTCATTTTTTTCTGTTTTCATATTAAAAGAATTGCGCTTTTAAGTGTTTCATAATTTCATAAATAATTTTCATTTAAACCATAATGAATTGTTTGATGATGTTTAGAAATCAGAAACATTAACCTTTTAATAAAATTTACAAATAAATAAGTGAAATAAAGAGCATATTGGAACTAAGAGCAACAAATAAGTAACATCAACTACTTTGAAAATTTGATAAAAAAGATTCATAAATATCAGCTTTTTATAATAATTAGGTTTAGAGCAATAAGGGAAGATTACAATTAGGCTTAATAACCTATAATTATTTCTGTATTTAAAAATCATTCGTCATAAAATTACATTTGGTTGGATTATTATAATGCCTATTTAACTAACTGTAAATTATGTTTTGCTTTTGTTTTAACTCATTTTTTTAAAAAAAATGCATAAACATTATAGAATAATTAAAAAATATCATTAACTATTCAAAATTAAATTATTATATACATTTTTTCGGCTAGATATTTCTTATTCTTTAAATTTAATTTCAGTAGGTCCATGCAAATATGGGCTGTGAATTTACAAAAATAATTGTAAGAATTCATTTTATATTTAAGCGTACATTTTTAAACACTCTTTACATTGTGGAATTGTACATCATTGTCCAATCAAAATTAAATGAATATTTCATTTATTTCTATGGAAAGTTGTCTTAAATATGTTTTTAGAAAATTTCCTTTCCTAAATGTATCTTATTCCTGGTTAAAAATGTTTATGTTTGCTATGCATTGTAAAAGTAATTCATGTTTCGATTGTTTTCAGCTTTTTCTGAGTTATCTATTTTCAAACACGAATTATTGTTTGTTGAAAAACTATATGTAAATATTAGATTGCGCAAATCATATTAAATTAAAAAATCATTTTTTGTTATTTCTTATATGTTTAAACTAGAGGCAACAAAATTTCTATTGACCTTTTACTAATTTACTTCCCGATGTAATGCATGCTGATTTCCAAAAAAAAATAAACAGTTTTAAAGAAAACTTCATCAGTTCAACATTACAACATTGACATTATGAATATTTTCTCATTAAATTAATTTACATAGCATTACAGGAATTCTAACTTCAATATTATCAATTAAAATGCTAGTTTAGACAACCCTTTACGATCGTAGAAATTGAGATAAATATTCATTTAGATCTGCACTAAATAACAACAATGCATCTGGCACATGTGCTTATATATAAACAAATAGCAGTTCTCTAGCTAACTAATGCTATATAATTCAACGCATATATTCATAACCATAGTCCTAATACTGATTGTGAGCATTAGTTATAATGGGACTTGGTACTTTAATTCTGTTACACATTTGGCAATTTTTTGACTATTTGAAAGGATTAGCTAAAGGTGATAATATATTATTTCTCCTTTAACTAATCTTATAATATCTCACTTAAGTATGAACAGACACAGTTTAACCTTTTTCATGTTTTTTGATGTTATTTGTTGATGTCGGAGTCATTTCTTGACCAAATAGTTTTTGAGCATATTAACCAAAAGAACCTTGGAAGCATATACAAATCTAATTGCATCAATTATTCTAATTCAGAAATATAAAATAAAGCTTTTTTTTCTAAGAAATATTTTTACGAGTTGTTCATTGTAACCACTAGAAATTTCTTTCTAGTTTCTTTTATCATGAAAATAGAAAAACTAGTTTCTTTTACCATTCAAAATACACATGCTACATATTTGTATTTGACTTTCATTCGAAAAATAAGTACATTAATTGTTTTGCAATATGACTGTACAGCAAAGAAATCTTATTCGAAATTCCCAACAATTTCAATAATGATCTCCTGCAAATCATATATGTAGTATTTGTAAATAACTTTAATGCAAAAACATTTTTTAAAACACAGGTTTATTATTATACTAACCAAAATATTCTGTTATTTTAAAAGCTTAGTAAATGTTTTAATTTTATTAGTTAAAATAAAAGCAGTTTTTAAAAACAAACTTTCATTAATATTTTAGGCAGTAGAAATTTTTAATTATCATCTATTTTTAAGTCAGTTTTTTTTAAATTTAATATTAAGTAAGTACGTTACAAATTTAAATATGAATTCATCATCAGGGTACGAATTTAGTAAGAAGATGGATTAGAATTAGATTTAATTTGATTGAACAATTGTTTTGATAATATTAAATTAATGTATTGTCATTGAAAACATACCATTGTAAAATTTCTTTATGTCTGGTGCACAGGAAATGCTTGAAAGATATATTATAAATTATATTATGAAGAATTAGAAACAATTAAACTGAATATAGGTGTTTAGAAACCATAAATTTAGTATGAGAAACAATTAAACAAACAGCTTTGCAGCTGACAAGAATGAAATCATGAGCAGTCGTAAAATGTGGAGTTTCTTATATTTGCAAATAATACATAAACATTTTATGAGGAAAAAGTTGATATAAATACCAAACTTATTTCCTTTTTTAAAAATTAAAAATAAAACCCAGAAGCAGTTATAACATGAGGATGAATTTTCCATTTTAAATGTGTCTGTAGGTTAGGAAATATTTTTCTGCCACTCTCTTTCTGTTTGACAGTTAGGAAGGCAGTTGAAACTATGGTTGCTTTTGGCATGGTTGTCGTGTCGCCATTTTCCTTTAAACTGAAAACATCCTATAGCGAAGATTATTTTAGCATATCTCTGTAAAAATTTTATTACAAAAAATTTATATTAAGTGAGATTTTATGGATTGTTTTCAATTGAAAATGTTGTTACTTCATTTGTGATTTTGTTCCTAGTTATCTCGCTGATATCAAATTATTTAAAATAAATTCGTTCTATTCAAGTTTTACTTTGCTTGCTGTAATTCTTGCATTAAATAAATCCCACTTAAAGCTTTGACTACTGAAATTGCTTCACCGTTTCGCAAACTAGTCATTACGTTTAAAAATTTGTACTGAAAATATAATTATTTTTCAAAATTTAAATATCGTCAAATGTTAATTTAAGAATTTTGGAACCTCTAATTAAAAAAAAAATGCAATAAATGTTGGAATTATTATTATTTGCAAATGAGTTTATTATTCGAAAATGTTGGTTAATTGAACTCGCAATAAATACTTTACAGAGTAAGAGTTGCGTTTGATTCTTAAATGTAATTATATAATTTCAGTAGAATATTTACTTCAGTTGAAAGTATTAAGAAAAGAAGAAACATTCAGTTATACTAAAATCTATTTTGACTTTAAATCAACACGATGAATGAATAAATTGAAAGCTAGAACATAAAACAATTTTAAAATAAGTCAAATTTTAAAAAATAATTCCAAATATTAGCATCTTTAATTTATATTAATTAAAATTATTATTAGTAGCTGTTATTCAGAAAGTAAGTTCACAACTGAGAGTTTTGGAAAGTAATTACAGTATAAATTATTTTTAACGAAAGCTAATTTCCATCTAATATGAAATAAATGCAAAAACGGCTACTCCGTAGATAAATTCTCTTTTTAGAGTTTTGGAATTTGAATACAGGTTTCAATTTAAAGATTCCCAGACTTAAATGCACACTAAAATAATTCAGAAAACTTTGTTCACAAGAGTTGAAAAGTTAGTCTCTTTTGTTCCGCGTTATATAACTTTCTAGAATTATGCTACATAAATTTTGTCGGTTATGATGCGTTGCTTTCTTCATTTATTTAATGTATCTTACAATTAATCCTGGGAATTGGGATTTTTTCTTCCGAATATATATGCTTCCTTAAGTAACACAGTTTTTTAAGTGTCTTGGATATGCGCTGTTTTTTTAATGAAGGAAATAAATGTCTTTATTAAGTTTTGGAAGAAAACCATTATAAATATGAATCCGAAAGAAAATTGCTACATTTATTGAAACGATGTCATTGAAGATTTAAAAAAGTCATTAAAAATTCCAGTCTTTCAACATTTTAACAAGCAATTAAAAACTTTCAGATATAAGAACTTTTTTTTCAAAATAAACTGGTTTGGATTCATTTAGAAGATAAATTTAAAGTCATTTTAATATTTAACTTCTGTCGTTAGATAAACCTGTGATCCTAAAATGGGATGACATTATCAAAAGTTTCATTTTATTTTGAATAGAACAGTTAATTAGAGCCAACTGATATGATGTACGTTTATGCAGTATGCTGTACGCTGCTCAATGTTTTTTCTTTCATGTAAACGAGACATTTTCTTTGCCTTAATTAAAATCTACTTTTCTTTAAGTTGTGCCTTTTGAAATATTTTCTAATTAAGTTTTACTTTTATCATTGAAAATATAATTCAAGTTTGTTGCAATTTTAATTAAAAGTCAACAGTTGGTTAAAGAATTTTTTTTAATCGAATTCCAATATTCACGTATTTAGAACTTGTCATGAATAAGTCAAGTTTGTTCCAATTAATTTTATAATTTAATTTATTTAAGATGTAAATTAATAATTGGATTATTTATCTCACCTTTCGCTTAAGAATCACAGGGAATTTTTATAACTATTTAATATTCTCTGTCTTACAATGGGTTACAAAAGTATCTACTTTTATGCATTTCTCTTTTGTTTCTTTGTATGCACCATCATATTTGATACACCTTAATTTAAGGTTCAGTTAAGAGGTAAGTGGAATGGAAATCCTTTTTTAAATAATTGCAGTCAGATGTACATTCTACATAGCTGTATTAACTACTTTTAAGGCAGTTGTTTTGTTAGATATATGTTTTAAATAAAAAGAATACAGTTGTAGGGAATTAACTTAAATGTTTCATGTGTTCGAATTTTGAATCTTATTTTCAGTAAAGTTTATATGTTAGCATTCAAGATTACGTTTTTAATGCATTTAATTTTTATATTATCATATCTCTATTAAATTTTTGGAAATAGTGTTACACTTGAGATCTGGGATTTTGTATTTTGCTAAACTAAAATTATTTTTCTGAAATCCATTTTAAATTACTATAAAAAAGGACGACCAGTTTAATTTAAATTGCAGAGGAATAATTATTATAAATTTTAATACATCTATCTTTATATACATCTTTAATACTATCATTTTTTCAAAATTTTAAAGATGTGGAGATCTTAGCAAAATATCCTGTAGATAAAAAGTCATTTAAATTAATTTTACTCTATATTACGGATGAATTTTCCATTTCATCTAATTCATATTTCAACCAATTCTTCATTGTCAGTACAGTATTTCCTGAAGAATGTTTATGGTATTTTGATGATTAGTAAAACAACAAAGACATAATAGAATTGTACCCCTCACCACCTTTGAACTAACGTATCACCTTCCTAATTATTTGCTCGTATGATTAACTTGCACAATTAAGTCTTCACATATATTATGAATATTTGATGCTTAGAGATACAAAATAAAAACTATACTTTTAAAAAAGGATAGGTTATATCATAGGCTAAATCTTGCACTACTTGAACCAGGAGGATCAACATTTCAGTTTCTTTCCAAAACTTTCTTAGAAAAAGTTTTTCTTCTTTGTTTTCTTCAAACATATAATATAAGAATTTTTGCAACTCTGTTCATGTATTATCATATATTTAAGAGAAATTATAGAACTTTTTGCTAATTAATAAGATTTTTGCTAATTAATAAGATTTTTGCCCCTTAGATTAGTACCGGAGCTACTTCGTATTTATTCTATTTCGTTAATATTCCAGGACAAATCAGTTTGTACAAATTGATAAAAATAAAAAATTCAAAAGGACTGTCTGGTCTTGAGTGAGAGTTTTCTTTCATGGATAAAACAAACCGTATACGAATGTAGGTTGGAAGAAACACGTTGGGAAATGAACACGAAAAAGGAAACATAAAAAGAAAAATATTGTCCACTTGCAACATCCTTGCAAAATGGCTTATCGCACTATTGTTCAAAATAAATGCTGCAAAATTTCAACTATCATCAGTAATAAAATAAAATTGCTTAATTTCCAAGCCGTTTTAAAGGGAGAAAGCAGGACAATGCATAATCTGTGCTACTGAGGTAAAACATCATTTGAAAATATGATTTTGTCTGTGATGGAATTTTTATAAACACTCTGAAACTCGGTGCTGGTAATAGGAACTACGATAGAATGTTAGCTGTGATAGAATGACAGGGATAAGTCTCACAAAAACCATTGCAAGTCTTATCCTAGGGAAAGAATGGGCCCGTTAACATTTACAGCATGATGGTGCGCCCGCTCATTTCATAGTATATATCGGCAATTACTTGAATACCAATTGTTTGGGAGATGGATTGGCTGTTACAGCAATTACAGTACAACTGAATCGCAAGATTTATTGAGCATTGATTATTTTTAACGCACACATTTCTACGAATTACAACCAGGATTTCAACCATCATCAGTAATAAAATAAAATTGCTTAATTTCCAAGCCATTTTAATAATTAATAATTGGATTATTTATCTCACCTTTCGCTTAAGAAATGCATTGTGATTTTTATAACTATTTAATATTCTCTGATTTACAATGGGTTACAAAAGTATCTACTTTTATGCATTTCTCTTTTGTTTTTCTATATGCACCACCATATATGATACATCTTAATTTAAGGTTTAGTTAAGAGGTAAGTGGAAGACAAATCCTTTTTTTTTTAATAATTTAGATTCTAATAATAAATTAGAAAGCATGACAATGCATAATCTGTGCTATTGATGTAAAACATCGTTTGAAATTATGATTTTGTCTGTGATGGCATTTTTATAACTCTGAAACTCGATGCTACTAATAGGAACTACGATACAATGTTAGCTGTGATAGAATGACAGGGATAAGTCTCACAAAAACCATTGCAAGTCTTATCCTAGGGAAAGAATGGGCCCGTTAACATTTACAGCATGATAGTGTGCCCGCTCATTTCATAATATATATCGGCAATTACTTGAATACCAATTGTTTGGGAGATGGATTGGCTGTTACAGTAATTACAGTACAACTGAATGAAACGATTTTTTGAGCATCGATTATTTTTAACGCACACATTTGCATGCCATAATTTGTTGAGGTGATGAGGACTATGTCACCCACCTAGCTATTCTGGCTGTAAGTATGCGCAAACCGCCTGGCAATTTAGAACTTGCTTACCAGTTTCTGCTTTCGAAAGTTGAAAACAGGCATTGCAGTTACAATTGCGAACATTTATATCAAACATGTTGTTGCAGTGTTGTAATTAAACAATTTAATTCTTTTCTTTCTTCATCTTTTTTACATGTATTCGTGTCTCAAAATTTTTGAAGATGCATTACTGCGCAAAGAAGAAAAAAAAGTAAACTTCTGTAAGATTAGTTCAGTTCTCGAAATAAACTCACAAAGTTTGAACCATAACTTAATTATAAATGAGAATTTTTCAAATGAATTGATTGAATAACGTTCTTTAATAAATACCTAAGTTCCATTATAGCAGATTCTTTAGTTTATGATAAATTTCAGTAACAAGCATTCTATAAGATAAAGAATTTTTCTTGAATATATATTATCTTTTCTTCATTATAGAAATATAATTATTTCTTTTATTTGACTCAATATCTTTTACTGCGACATATCATTTTTGTGTAACCAATATTATCCAGATGCATAATTTATCCAGCAACTTTAGATGCATAGTTTGTTCATTTTATTTAAAAGTCTTTTTTTATAAAAATTTCCGATTGAAGGATATATTTCGTTCTTTTTTAAAAGTAAAATTAAGCTGGTTAAAATTCTGATGAAAACTCCAAAATGAATTAATATGCTAAAGAGATTGATACAGGATTTATTATTAATAAAGAGAAGCTTCTTGAAAGAATTAAGTCGATATTATTGTAATTTTATTTTAACATTTCATCGCTAAACTGCAGAACTTTTTTTAATGGCAAGATGTTTAAATCTGACACATAATCATTTTTATATTTTTTTAATTTCAAATGATTTATATGTTTGTAAAATGAATCTAATTCTCTTAATATTTTAACAAATAATGTTTTCTCTTGTGTATATTAAAAATGCAACATTTTGGAATGAAGTTGTTTTCAATGAAATCTATACAACTGAAAAAATAATTCTAAAATTTCAAGAACATTATTTCCTTCCATTTTCCAGCTAAATGCAAATGTCCCCGTTTTAAAAATATTTCATATCTTACTTTTTGTTTTCTATGTTACATTTAGCAAATCCATTTCATGGATGACAAAAATATTCTTTCAAAGCCGAGAGAAATTTCGCACGCAATATGAATGTAAGAAAACTGCTCATGTAAAATACATTTTTGGAAAAGCAAATAAAAAAAAATGTTGTGTCTATCAAACAAGACTGAAGTGCTTTTTATAGTGTTGGACTTACTTTCCCCATCACAAAACACGACCTAACACTTTTATAAGAATAAAAAAGGGGCAAAATTTGCTCTAGTAGAATTGAATATTTACCACCGAGAATAAAGCTTTTTTATTATCGCTTTTAGAAAGAAAGAGCTTAGTCAGAAACTATCATGTCACACACTTCATTGATTTCTGGGCTGTTTGCATCAAAAGTAACATATGAAGTAAATATCGCAACTTGAAATGTTTCTTGACAAGATGATTTATAAGCTTTTGAATAATATATGTTTTTCAGAAAAATAGAAGCAGGAAACGTTTAGAAATATTAAATAAAAAATATTGCAGACGAGACTAGACACCGAATGTTTTTTATCATTACACTTTCTGTTTTGTTAAGTTCTAATCAATTTGAAATGTTTTAGAGTTGTTTGTAAAAACCCCGGCATGAAGCTACTTTATTTATATTTTGTAACTTTGTTAATTAAATTGTTATGCTACTTCACTGAAAAGAACTGTTTTTTATATATATTTCAAGCATTCTTTTTATGATTTTATTAACTATTCATAACATACTGTATCAAGTATCTTAAACTTTTTTTTATATAAATGGTTACTTTTTAAATAAAAATATATTTTTCGGATTTCTTTGAAATAGTAACTTAGAATGAATCACAGATTAGAAAAAAAGTTTAGAACACAATCTTTAGAATAAGACATTTGTGTATATTGAGATAGGAAATGTTTTGAATAAAATTTTTCTTCAAAATTATATTTTATTTTCTTGCGCAGTTTTCTGCTTTTATATATGTAACTCCAATGCCAAAATTTTTTTAACTAACAGTCTTATTGAGACTTGAAAAATCAATATATCAATTTGGAGAATACAATTTATATCGTTTATTCACAATTATGTTTAAAATCTCACTCTGTATGATCTTAATTCGAATAGGAAAGATAAAAATAAATTCTTTCTCTTGTTTTGATAAAAAATTAATTTGTCAGGTAAGAATCTAGTAGATAAATTTGTTCCCGTCGAAAATTTTGGGAAAAATTCCTAAAATTTTAACTTGTTTTATATGCCTGAAACTATTTTAATATATTAGTAATTCCTTTTTTGAAGACATACAAATAAAATGAAGACATGCAAACCGGTAGTTATCTCTTGTGAAAAATGAATGATCTTATTGGCACATATTATAACTTCACTTTATACTAATTGTATCAGCTTTCAGAAAAATAATAATAAAGCATTATTATCATTATTATTAATAATGATAAAGTATATAATGTCAGAAAAAAAATTACTAGTTTCTTTTAATTTAGTTTAGTTATATTAATGTCCTGTTTTAAAGTAATATTAGGGCTATTCTGGGATAGTCCTTGTAGTTTTAACCTAGGTGAGGTGACGAAGACATCACCTGAGCTATCACCACCCTCTCCACATCAACTGGAGAACGTTTGGTCTAAATGTATTGAACGTGCACTAGACCCACTTATCCGATAGTTCTTTGGTGGAACCGGGTCTAGAACGAACCTGTATCCCCCCCCCCTGAGGTTAAAAGGTGAGACCTTACCACCAGACCACCATGACTCGGAAAATTAGCCAGGTCAGATAAATAAATTAGAGATATAAACCTGAAAATTCAACTTTAAAGTTTATACAAATGCTAGGAATTATATTCCAAACGAGTAAAACCTCATTTTCATAGACATGATATCATGAATAAATCAATTTGTAAAGATAATAACAAGTACCCATAAAAGATGTAAAATAATTGTTTATAAAGTAAATAAACGTCATTAAATATAGATTGGTAGACAGCAAGGGCTTTCTTTCCTGAAATACATTCTAGAAATGAAATATATTTATATATCAGCTTTCTAAAATAAATATATTGTATAAATTTATAATACGGGAGCATTAGTATATGGTGACGCAATTAAGAATTTTCGCTATGGTTTTCGAAAAAAGTCAGGAGAGTAAACATCGGACATTTGCGATATTGTGATTTCTGATCAGATGAACCTCTTTCTTTAAAAGATTAATGAATTAGAAATAAAATGAAAAATTAATATCATCAAACTATGTAATGAGCATGCTTTTAACTGTTTATTGTTTTTATCTTACATCTTGTGACTGTTTCTAGTGTTTTAATTTTGCAATTATATTTTAATATTGCAATACTATAGATTTGCAATATTATAGCCAAACCCATTTTAAACCCTTTTTTTACTGCACTGATCTGAATTTTAATCAGCTATCTCAATATTGTCTATATTATTATAACTATATATATATACATAACTACATTATTATTGCAGCTATTACACCATTATACTACATTATTATAAAAAACTCAGAAACCGAAATTCTTGTTGAAAAAGAAAACAATTAAAATTCCTCATGAATGCAAATTTAATCGATTTCGGTTTTGATGCTCTTTTGATCGGTTAATTTTTCTCAATATATCTAAAATTTTACATAAGTTAAACTTAAAATTTAGTATCTGAGACAAAAAATGCCTTTTTCAAAACAATTTTTAATTGAAACTTAAATATACTCATCGCAACTGATAATAAAATTCTCTGAATTAAACATATAGAAGTTTCCACGATCGGAAAAAGGTACAAAGATGCAACGATAGGCATAATATCTGTATATAAAATTGTTTCCTTATGTATGGTTTTCTTACACTTAGTACCTATCCCCCCCTCAGAGGGGACCTCTAAAAGATAATTAGATACTTTCAGTATGGTGTTTGGATCTCTCCACGCTGATGGGTACGAAAATAAATGGAGGATCTGGTTTTTCCTACATGTGACGGAGCGTACTTCCTTCAGCAGAGGTTGTACTGTGGCCGGTAATAGACCTTTGGATTTATTCTCAATTCCCGCTATTGTTTATGTTGCTCCAATCCAATCATTCAGTTTTCTTCATCCGTGTGCCTACAGACGGACTAGAAAGTCAATGTTTTATATTTAATAAACCATCTACAAATAATGTGAGGGACATTTTCCCCCCTTGAAATAAGATTATTTACATCAAAAGGAGTTTTATCTTTACTGTACAGATTAACTTCTGTAGAAATTTCAAATTATTACTGCTTATGTTTTTTTATATTGAATTTTAAATATTATTCTTTTTTTATAACTAATCTTATTCTTAAAAAAAGAAGATATCAATTTACTTTATGCATCAATAAAACAAATTACATTTTCAATTTTATAATTACGTATGCTTAAACTAAATATTCAGAATAAACGACTCCAGCTGTTACTCATAAATCAACCAATTTCTTACTTTTAATGGTCTTCCTTAACCGTATATACGAAGATAAAACTTACACTTAAAAAAAGGGGGAAGAGAAAGAAAATGCAATATCTAGGAAAACCAAATATCTGACAGCTTATTCTGGCGGCTATTCTAGAAAACATTAAACCCAACGAACCGAAATTATTCAATACAATTTCCTTTTATACTTAAAGTGACGTGTAATCACATTTTATGAAACTCTACAGAATGGAGCAAATGGGTAGAACTGACATTCCAAGAATGGGAGAGAGATAATAAAATCCGGGTGACTGACCAACAGATGTATTTTGCACTTGCTTTGCCCTCAATGCAATCAGTCTTCATTGATTCATATTTGGATAGTGGAATTTTTTCCGCTGCTATTACCCCTTTGAAAATAATTACAGAATCACACAGAAATAATTACTGCCCGAAAAAT
>JAPMOQ010020877.1:0-18016 GCA_026543055.1 Argiope trifasciata
GGGGGGGGGGGTTACAAAATGTCTGTGTTACAAAAATTTGAAAAAATAGGAAAATTAAAATTACAAATCTTTGTGAAATTTCTCGAAATGTTCCTTGGAACAAAAAGCTTTTTTACATGCATTACATGAGTGTATTGTCATTTTAGTTTTTTCTTTGCAACATTCTAGAGCAGTGCTCCGCATTCGGTGTGTCGCGGCACACTGGTGTGCCTTGAGCCAGATACAGAACATAACACCATCTTGCGCCCCCGGTGCCTATAACATTAAGTTATCTAACTGATTAGATAGGCATAAAACGGAAGGAAAAAAAAGAAAGGAAGAAAGAGATAAAAAATATAGAAAGATGGAGACGACAAACCATCCAGGTATCTCCAGAGAGAATCCCGTGTGCCGCGTCAAATACATTGTATCTGACATTTTACAATTTTTCATCATGTATTTAGTATACAATGACAATTTTTGTTCATAATAATGTCTATTTTTCTAAATATACTAAAGAATAATTATTATAACTAAATAATTATTCAATGGTCCCCTGGTGAGAACAGTTGAAAACTGCGTAGTGTGTTGTATAAACACCAAGGCCCACCAAATTAATCATAGATAAAGCAAAATGACCGTTATGCACGTCGTTGAAGACTCATACGCATGTGTTACATCGCGTTCACTCGTATGTCATTGTTGTCACTATTTTACAATACAAAGTTAAATAAACACGTTTCTACCTCTAACGATAATTATTATTAATTATCTTACTGAATTATGTATGGTTGACGTTCTTCGTATAAAAATTTTTAAGTTTTATACGCCTTTAAATATGGATAAATTTTTACGTCGGAAAGACTCGTCTTCACGTACAGTTGTCATGGTTTTATGTATGTATACTTTTCAAATAAAAAAACAAACATTTATTGTAAAATTTGTGTATCAATGAATATCAATATACTTTAGCTTTTGGTGTGCCGCGGAATTCTAGAAAGAAATTAGGTGCGTCTTAGGTGAGAAAAGGTTGCGGAGCACTGTTCTAGAGCACCCAACAACGTCGTAACGTCAAGGTCAGTATCCCCTGAAATCTTGGATTTGCGCGTGGAATAGAGAACGCCGTCTGGTACGCAAGGGGTTAAGTTATATGACGACGTTCAAAACACTGGTTATCGATCACATCGGCAACATTTGTTAGTGTTATTTCATGTAGTTCAGAATTTCCTCTTTCCAAAACAGTTTATCTTTTTTAGGAAAACGAAGCCCTAACCTATCATTCAAGGGAATTTTAAGCAAAACATATTTTTCGGATGGAATTTGTTTGTAACTTCAATTTTCAGAGACATTTTCCACCTTTAACATGATACTTCAAAAACTAATCTATGTATTAACATAGAAATCAGCTATGTATGTATGTTCTATGTATTAACATAGAACACAGCATGTTTAAAATAATATGGGCAATGGAATGAACCAAAATTTTATTGCTGGTGAAATATTTTTTTCATTTATAGGTGTTTCTAGAAAAATTAAGCTGTAAATTTTTATGAATATATATATGTATTCTTATAACTGCTTTGCATCTCAAGATTTTTCGTAGTTTTTTTTTTATTTCATTTATCTTTATATTCTATAACTTGTGTACACAGAATATTTTTCTTTCATTGCAATTTTGTGTACATTGTTAACTATTTTGGTTACATTTCACTAAAATTTGCTATAAATTATATTATATTTTTCCAACGCATATTATATTTTTAAAAAATTTTTGTATTTTTATTATTTTGTATTAAAATTGACAATACATAAGCCATAGTTTTTAACAATTTTTTTTAATCCAATTTCTCAAATTTTTTCCTTCGAACGTCGTGGATACCTTTAGCTAATGTATGTAGGTGTCGTTACTTAAAAAAATTCTCGAAAAAGTCTGTACGTACACACAAAATTATAACTAGATTCGGCATACCACTATGCATGATCTTCATAAGCGTACCAGAGATCAATGAGTTGATAAAGCTTCAAACGCTCGTTAATTTTTTTTTCATGTTTGATCCCCCATTTGCAATTCAATCAGATTTCGCTTATCTTATGTACTATTAACAATCTTATATACTATATCATATACTCAGTTAGATTTCGCTTACTATAAACAAGAAATGCTTGCATATATATAAATTTGTTTGGTGTACCTCGGAAACTACTCTAAAGATTTGGATCCAATTTTATATTTAGATAAAGTTTTGCTTTTTAACTTTATTCATATACGTTTGTTTCCTCAAAAAATACAATTATACACACACTTAAATATTTTTTACATTTGACTATTAGAGCTTTTTTTTTCTCATTCTGACAATGTCATGTATTATCGTAAATCTCTGTGGTACTTGTATTGGCGGCAAAGGATAGTAACCTACTGGCACCTCAAAATTTTGTGGGACAGAGCTGATAGATTTGTTAAGAGGTAGGATTGAAAAATATTCATAAATATATCTAATCAGCTTGTGATTCTTATTTAAATATTGTCTCCAAAATTAAACACAAACTTACAAAAAAGGGGAAAAGAAATCTGAGGACGTGGTGGCCTGGTGGTAAGGTCTCAGCTTGGGAGTCGTAAATTTCGGATTCGAGACCCTATTCCCCCAAAACGCCTTCATGTAAGGGTACATGAAGGCTTATGTACGTTGTAAAGGTTCTTACAAAATTGTCAATATAACAAAAACTTATATACTTCAATTCCATATCTCACACAAAATAGAATATCTTGATTTCTTACTTAATTATTAATTAACCAAATAAATTACTTAATCAAATTAAACTTTTTTAAAGCTAAATCGGTCTCTTTTTAATCCGATATAAGCCTTACGAATATTTTAATATACCCCGGCTTTAAAAAATGGCTTCTTAAAGGGCAATGACAAATTCTAAATTATTCAATTATTTTTATCAATTACTTCTTCATATACGAGTGAGGCCGCGGTGACCTGGTGGTAAGGTCTCGGTTTCGAAACCAGAGGTTTTCAGATTCGAGACTCGATTCCACCGAAGAACCGTCGTGTGAGAGTGTCTTTTGCTCTTTAAATTCGTCAAGCCAAACGTCCTCCAACTGGTGTGTTGTGGAGAAGTGAGTGCCAGCTCAGGTGCCAGCATCGTCATCTTACCTTAGTTCAAAATTACGAGGTAAATCCTAAAATATTCTGAGTGTTGCTTTAGATTAGTCAGTTATATATTAACGTCCCGTTTTGAAACAACACTAGGGCTATTTTGGGACAAACAAAATTTTGAACAGAGGTCAGATGGCCATGACGACACCTGAGCTGGCACTCACTTCTCCACACCACACCAACGGGAGGACAATTGGTTCCGATGGATTTAACGTGCACTAGACCCACTTACATGGCGGTTCTGCTGAGAAATCGGGCCTCGAACCTGCAACCTTCCCATTCCGAAACCGAGACCTTACCACCATTCCACCACGGCTTCATATTGTTGCTTTAAAACGGGGCATTAATTAACTAATCTAAATTCTAACTAAACTACAAATTATGACGGCCCAATGAAGCTTGAATTTCAAGATATTGTGATGTTTATTACAAAAATTCAGACGTATAATAAACTGTGGGCTTCGTAGTAAAAACAAATCCCGAATAATACGTAATAAAACTTTCCAAAATCCGACTTTTACATTCACTTCCACAATAAAAGTCCACGAAATTATACTTCTATGTTTTATACTGCAATTACACTCTCCGAAAGTTAATCATAAAAAAACGTGAAGTTTGGGTAAGCAATTGTGCGATAAAAAAATAGTGTTTTACTTGTATGTGTACTCATCAATCTAATTCCGATGTTATTTTTAGCCCCCGTAATTACCGTATTGATTTCCCATTATCGAGCTACATCTTTACGATCATTTCCAAACTAAAATAAACTAATCCATCTCAGACAGAATGTACTGATATGTAAATTTGTTCATTAAACAACGCGATATTTGCTTTTATGTCAAGCCATTCCGACTTTTAAGGGCACGATTCCAGTGCTTTTTATTGACTTTCCAACAATTAAGGTACTTGCTTGTTTTCCTGGAGATGCAGTAAGTGCGTTTTTGTTTAAATCCATCAAAGATGTCATTTTAAAATGTGCTTCCAACTTTTGTATTTTTTTTTGTTCCATTAAAACTAGCATGGATTCTGTCAAATGATTGACATTTCTTTTCTGCTTCACTTTATCGACAACAAAGCAATTTAAGTACAAGAATTCGGAAGTCTAACATTTCATCAGGACATTATAAAAAATGAATACCTTCAAAGAAGTAATTTCGAGTGAATTATTAAGAGGGAAATAGTTTCGATAAAAACATTTCGAATCGAATAAATTGCAATATTTTTTTTCATAGATTTCTTAATGTGGCCGTTTACTTTCTCGCACACGTAGTATACTTTAGTTTATTTTAGTTTAGTTATATTAACATCCCATTGTAAAGCTTGACTATTTTGAGACTGGCCTAGTAATTCTGAACTACGCTAAGATGGCAATGACGATACCAGAGCTGGTACTCCCCTCTCCACACCACACCAGGGGTAGGACGTTTGACCTGACAAATTTAACGTGTAATAGACCCCCTAACACGACGGTACTTCGGTGGAATAGAGTCTCGAGCCTGAAACCCTTCGTTCCGAAACTGAGATCTTACCACCAGAATACCAGTAAGATTCGCTTCCTCTACTCACTCCACGCGTATTCTTGGCTTTAAGATGGCTGCAACCGCGTTTAATTCATTACCTTGTGGCAATATCTGAATCCACTCTAATCTTGTTGATCATCTGTTCTCGTAGTGCACTTTGTATCGAAATAAGTACACGAACAAATCATATTCTTGATTATTGTATTAGTTTTTTATTTACAAAATATAAACATAAAAACATTCGACGATATTAAGTCCGTTCGTGGCGAACGACACGACCTTCCTGCAGTGCCTCTAGTCCTTATCTCTCTTGTCGTAATATGAGTTGAGTTGACGAGGCGCCTAGCCCTGGCAGGGGCTTATCCCCGAAAATGGAAATAGGGGGTAAACCTTGCGGTCGCTATTTGCCGTGGTCGTCTGCGAAAAATTTCTTTTGAGTCTGTTTAAATAGGATTGGAGAGCTGGATGGGTGAGTGGGATGGCGAGTGTCAGGACTCATTCCTATTAGCTATTGACTGGGTGAGGGGGTATGCCGTCCAGGACTACTTTGAGTTTCACAGGGATTTAGTTTTAATGAAGCTCGTTACGATTAACTATTAGACTATATGGACGATGAGCGATTAATTATCATAGAGCAAGATATTCCGTGGTTTTTTAATTTTTGCATCCGGGAGATATTTAGGGATGTTGGCTATTGTTGGATTATCTATAGTTTTAAGGTTGTTGAAGAATTTAGTTGCTAATTTGGCTATGAATTTTTTGAAGGGGGGGGGATAATTTAGGCATTTATACATGTTTGTGTTAGGCATGTAGTATTTCATATTACAAAACTGGCGAATTAAGTTATTTTGTTGGATTTCTAAGAGTCTCAGGTTGGTCCTGGCAGCATATCCCCAAACAGGGCAAGCATATGTCAGTACTGGACGCAAGTAGGCGGTGTAAATAAGTATTTTGTTTTGCCTGTTCATTTTAGAGTTTCGAGAAATTAAGGGATAAAATTTACGTGTTAGGTCTCGAAACTTTTTAACTGTATAACTGTATAACTTTTTAACTGCATACTCTCACGTGTTGGCCGTACTTGGTTACCCATTAGACATGTGATACATTCCGGTCCCCGGTGTATCAATTGGCTGGTATCCTGATTATTTGGCTGGTCTGTTCAAGGGGATCAAGCGACAGGGTCACATTCTGGGGCTCTGCGTTAAGGGTGGTAGACATTCCTGAAAGGGATTCTTTGTGTATAGGCTCTTAGCTAGCATCAAGGTAAGCGCCGAGGCTGGGATTGGCCAGAGCCTTTGGCTGTCTTCCCTTATTGGGCTCCGTGGTGGGCGGTATTGATCGGTCCCAAATTTTTTTGCCCTTTTTGCATGGAGTTTTCTGTCACATTGCCACGTTTTCCTATCACTGAAGATACTAGATTTCTTATCTTACACAAACCAAAGACCTTCCATAAAGTTTCACCTTTCATCATTCAAAAACTGATGTCTTCATTTATTGACGATATGAAATCTACTAAAAAACTTCCGTCTGGCGATCTTCGTATTGAGACCTTATCAAAAACACAGATTGCTGTGATGCACAAATTACCAAAACTTGGAGATTTCCCTGTACATGTAACACTTCACAGGACGTTGAATTTTCTCCGTGGCGTTATCTCTGATTTAGATCTTTTCGATGGTTCGTAGACTGAACTCGTTCAAGAATTACATACCCAAAAGGTTTGTGCAGCTCATCGCATAAAAATGAAATGAAAGGGCTCATTAATTCCAACAGAACAGGTCATTCTACCTTCCAATAGCCCAGAACTTCCAAAATGTATGCGTGCTGGCTATATACAATCCAAATTTAAGCCATATATACCGAATCCTCGGCGCTGCTTCAAATGTCAGAGATTCGGACATTCACAGGGAACTTGTCGCGGCAATCGCCGATGTGCCAAGTGCTTTGCTGATGACCATGAAACCAGTTTGCAGCTCTCAGACCTTCGAATGTTTAAACTGCTATGGGTCACATCCTGCTTATTCCTGTGACTGTCCTAAATGGAAGGCGGAAAAAGAAATTCAAAGCCTAAAAGTTAGAAAAAGTATTTCATATGCTGAAGCGAAAAAAATTGTTTTAGATAGAACACATAAAAACGGGCTTTCATAAGTGCAGCATTAAAATGCAGGGGTTCTCAGACAGAGAATACAGATGTTATAAACTGCAAAACCTGCTCTTGCAAACATTCTGCTCTTGAATCTTTTAAATACAATAACTCACAAAAAACTGAAGTTAATCGAAACCAAGCTTTCACTTCGAAAAATAATTTCCAGTCCGTTTCTCAATCTAAAGATTCTGAATCTTCTTTAATTCACTTCCCTAAGAAGAAATGAAAGAAAGCGAAATCTCCTGTAAGAGCCAAAACATCTGACACTGTTATCTTTCCTAAGCCTCCAGATCCTTCTGATATCCCAATTACTTCAGATTTTATTTTACAGGACTTGGATAAATTTCAAACTGTTACTTTTAAGAAGAAATATTAAAAACATTTTGAATTCTTAATTCTGGAAGACTTCACCTCGAGAAGTCTCCCATTCTATTCCAGTCTCTAATGTTAACTACAACCCCCATGAAACAATTGATGAAACTCCACCTGCTCTGAAACTTTCAATTAATTCTACCACAGTTCATAAAACTGTTTTTTAACAAGGTCCCCATGAATGTCAAGTAAAATGGGTTAAAAAATTTCACTGCGAATCTTCAAGTATCCCAATTCATCATAAATACTTAAAGAAAAGTCGAATCAAAATATTACAATGAATTTTTTCGCTTGTTTTGGTGTGCGTGTTTTTAAAACATTATTTTAAAATAAGTTTTATTTATTGTACTAATTTTAAAGTTATAAGAGTTACATTTTCACCTTTTAAATTTTGCTTTTAATATTTTTGAAAAGTTTCTTTCTGGGATGTAATTTGCATTTTTAAAACAGTTGATACTATTATTTAATGGATGCCTTTCATTTTATACCGAGAATTTTAAATTGCTTGACTGAATTCTATGTTTAGTGTAGTACAGCAATATTTGGCTCTTGCGCCATAAATCCTAAAATCCATCCATCCTCCGACTTCCAACTTCTGTGCAGCAGTGTTATGCATTTTTTATTTCACAATATAATAAAGTAAATGGTTTTTATATTTTGGATACTGCCTTCTCATTGCTTGAATACAAAATTTGATGCATAAATTTAAAATTTTGGCCACAAAATCTCGTATCCTATTTTATTTGGGTCATGTCATTGCGCCACAATATTTCTCTGTCACATATGTATGCGAATATACAGGTTTATATGGGCAAATATTTTCTATCCTTTGAGAAATTTCGTTCAAAATGTTTTCACATTTGCATTCTGAAGATCGATTTGATCATGGAGGCTTGTATTATGGTTGTGGCGCCAATATGGTAGATTGAAATCCGCCAAAAATCGAACTCGAGACCTTACGATTTGCAACATTTCCACTAGATAAAATTGATCACAAATGTCTAGTGACCGTTACTGGCTTACTTAGATACCACCGCTTGAATACCAACTAGACTTTATAGACTCAGTTCTACACTTTTAAGTTAATCGTGTTCACATGCATACGAACATATCAACGAATTTTAATCAAGTTTTGAAAGAAATCTAGATTTTAAATCAAATTTCATCGTTCGAGTTTAATGGTCTTTGAGTTAATTACTATCGAATCAAAATTGTGTGTTTCGAACTCAGGTTAATCTGAAGGAGGGAAGATTTGACAATATCTCGAGTTTGTCATATTTTATAAGGGGAAAGTAAAAGGTAAATGGAATATTGCTATTTCTCTTTTCAGGGCTGGTAACACTACTAACATCCAGAGCAGAATTAGATTTGTCAGCACTACTCCTATGTAACTTGCCATTCTTATTCCCGCATCTGCCATTGGAGTGAAGCATATCTATCGACAGCTGCACTCATATCGACAGTTGCCGTTATGCACCAAAGAGGAAATGAAAGCAGATATCCACTTTTGGTTTCAAGAAAGTATTCAACCTTGAGGAAATTGAAGGGTTTCATGCAAAAAGATGTAGCTCCAGTATTTGGAATTACATGTGCCAAAATGCTGTAAATTAAAAACTTTTCAGGCCGCGGTAGTCTGGTTGATACAGTATCAGTCTCGTAATCGAAAGGTAACGAATTCCGTTCTCGTCTCGGCCAAAGACCGCTGTGTTGGCTAAAATCAGTTAGGGTGCGCTAAATAGATCATGAGTGCAAAGTCCTCCAAGTTCCCATAGCAAATGATACCTCTGAGGGTACAGAATCAGGGATGAGTCGGTCTCTGATCTGGATCTAAATCCTGACTTGGGGATGGATGAATGAGTTCGACCGCCCCCTTAAAGCTGTTGTGCCGTGTGTGTTCGAGCAAAGTCGTACTTTCACCTGAACGGTTCTCGCAAACAACGAATGGCATACACCTCTACCTTAAATCGAAACAGCTCTGCTCATTCGGGTTTGGTATGACCAAGTGGCATCAGACCCACTACCATCACCAAAAACTTGTTTGTTTGATGCCAGAAAAATATAGCTCTAATCGTTAGCTCCCACATTAAGTCAAGCAATGGGGCTGTTTCTCTCATTAGTTTGCCGTAAAATGGCGGCAGCACCTGTTGCTACAACTGGTTTTCTGCAAACCTGAATAATTGGTGCTCCCTCTTTTATGTAGCAAACCTTTAATTATTCATCGACACCCAATATCAACAGAAGTTAAGAAATTTAAACATCATCTGATAAGATTATGCTTAAACTTCTCTGGGATATACGAGGTGTAGAGAGAGCCGCGGTGGCCTGGAGGTAAGGTCACGGTTTCGGAACCGGAGGGTTTCAAGTTCGAGTCTCAACTCCACCGAAGAACCATGGGTGAGGGGGTGCCATTTCAGGTATTGTCTTCGTCATCTGACCATGGTTCAAAATGACGAAGTCCATTCCAAAATAGCCCTGGTGTTGCTTTACAATGGGATGTTAATATAATTAAACTAAACTAAAGCATGGTGCAGTACCAGATGATTTAATCCCAAAAAGAAAAATTGTAAATAGTGAGAACTATTGTAATGTTTTGTGAATTCAGTTGAAACCTCCAATCAAATCGAAACATCCTGTGTTTCGATTAGATTGCGGGTGTCATCCTGCAACAAGACAACACTGTACCACATTCTTCCCAAAGAATAATTGAAACAATAAAGGAGGTGGTAATCGAAGTGCTGGGACGCCAGTCATATAATCCAGATCTGACTCCAAGTTATTTTAATATATTTGGTCAATTGAAGAAATCACTAAGGGGAAAACGATTTGCAACCGATGATTATGATGTCATTAATGTGGTATTAAATTAATTACAAATACAGCCGAAATTTTTTTGACAGAATCATAAAACTTGCGACGCGTTGGGAGTAGTGGTTAACGCAATTACTGCCAAAAACTCCCCTATTCATTACAAATAATATGTAATTGTACCAAACCATCTATTTATTAGATGACTCCCTCTCTACTACAGTTAAAAGATAGCAAGGAAGGGGTCATCTCATTAGACAGATGGTCTTGATCTCAGACGTGGGTGGTGGCTAACCACGGTAGTTATGCAGAAAAATAAGTTATGTTTCAGTTTCCTGTCATTAGAATACATGCAATTTTTCCAAATGACACTATACTTTATTATTCTCTCGTATTCATAATAATTTTATTATATACTTCATATACGAGAAAGTAAAAATAACTACTAAAATTGCTATCAAAATAGCGTTTACTAAAATAGCATGACGCATTTCAATTGTGTTTATTTCTTAGAAACCCTAATAATAACATAAAAGACAAATTAAATTTGACGAGAATAACATCTCCTACGTCATGGTAGTTCAAAAATTGGGAATAAATTGATTTCTTGGATAATAATACACTGAACGAACAAAAATAAATAGGGAGAAAATCCAATTTCCATATTTTCCGACTTTAGTAAGAATGAAACAACAAAACAACGAGAAAGATCTTACATCCAATCTCCAATTAATTTTGTTTTCTTCTTAAAAGTCTTTGCAAGAAAACAGACGAAGCGAAGAGACTCGTCATTTCCAAGGAAAGTGCTTAATATTTAATGGAGTCAAAAAATAAATAATTACCGAACTTGCTTTCTCCAGCAACAAAATTAAAATAAGGCAACAACGCAGTTTAGATGAGGACGTTCCAATTCTAAATGAAGCTTTAAAAATTGACGGAAAATCCTTTCCTAATCGGGGAGATCAAAAGTCTATCTGCGTCTTTACGATGACGTCACTAGCATTAGTAGACACATTCATAGACAATCTGGATTATTTTCTGGGAATTATTTATTTATTTATTTATGGTAGTCTGATATGAAAATCTTTAAGTTTTGGAAATAAAACTAAACATAACAAGGGACAACACAGACAATAATGATTTCAGAGTAGATACAAACTGTATATCCACTGTAATACCTGTTTAGTAATTAATATTTAAACCTTAACTAACAGCATATGGTTTGAAATGAAAGAGTGATTTAAATTATCTAAGCAAGAGATCATTTTTGCTGATAAAAATTAATTAAGTTAATATTAAAATTAATCTAATTTTTTTTTAATCTTTCAATCCTATTAGTCACATTTAGTTGACTATTTCTATTGCACGAACATTTCAAGCAAAAAAATTTTTTTTCTTTTCCGACCAAACCTCACCATGTTATGGAGCGACATTATTCTAGACCAATCAACGTCAGCCACTTTGTTGAGAATGTCCTTGAAATTATGTAAAATAGCATTGCTGAAGTTTTCATAACTCAGTTATTTTTAATTGCAAAAAATTGCAAATTATTCTCTTTTAAATATTAACAAGGCAGTGGGTCGCGGTGGCCTGATTTTAAGGTCTCGGTTTCAGAATCAAAATGTTCCAGGCTCGAGACCCGATTCATTCAAAGAAATATCGTGTAAGAGGTCCTAGAGCACTTTAAATCCCTCCATCTTGCCGCTGGAAGTTTGGAGAGAGGATGCCGTCCTCGTCATTGGAACGCTTTGAAAATTATGAGGCATGGCCTAAAGCATCCTTATTATTAATTAACAGGTTATTATTAATAAGGATGTAACAGGTTTGAATTAAGAGTATGATAAAAAAATTGTCAGTGCATATAGCTCATACAGAAATCTGAATATAAATATTTAGATTTCGTTATTCTTTCATGCATTGACAAAAGAAATCCACGATCGCAAATTTCAAGTTATCATGTAAGAACGTTATTATTTTTAAAATTATTATTTTTTTATTAATTTAAGCCATTAACGAGTTTAAACCGGCTGAAACGATCACAAGACTTCTCTATCAGTCTTTATCCCCTTCCCCCGTCAATATATCTATAATGATCATTTTCAACTTGGTGACATTTTTTTCAAAAATATTGTTTTCATAAAACACATTTCTATCTTCCAATTTCAGATATCATAAAACAGTTTCTGAATTAATTTTAGCACTCGAATCAAATTCGTCCCTGTTTCCCACTTAAAAATGAATGAAATAAGGTTTCCCCAATGGGCGAAAGAGAAAATACTTTTATTAAAACTGTTATTAAACACGAGTCAAGATTTTTTTAACATATTATAAAAATTAATTTATTTAATTTCCTTCAAAAAAAATTAACAATCTAGGAAAATGACAGCTATGATGTCTTAATTCTATGTCAATCTTTTTAAAACGCATCGACTATCAAAAAAGCATACATAATAAGCGTGCAATACTGATAAAAGCAGATAAAAATATATGCAATTAAAAGATATTTGAGATATATTACCGTTTATACTTCATTCGTTGCCTACGCGACTTCGTGCTTCAATTATTTGCTGCCTTCAGAAAACCCTAACGAAAACAACATCATGGTCTCACATGATAAATATAATTCGTTTATCATTTAAAGTATTTCTCTAATTGGAATAATGTGCCTCCCGTTATTCATTACTGTAGGGAAATGCATACAATGGAATATGTTTCTAAGCCCTGATCAGTGTTTTTCAACAATATTATTATTGTTATTGTCGTTGTGACCATGAAAATGCAAAAAGTGAGGAAAGGAAATTTGTGATGTTGAATATTACTGTTCGGTTGCGAAAATGATCTACATATAAAAATATGAAAATTTGTATATTTTTTCAGCGATCTTTCGAGTTCTTCAAGATCATCCCTAGATTGCTGAAGGTCATTGTGAATTTTCAAGGTCATTATCAGGACAGAGGTCATTTTTAATTTTTCAAACAGCATACGTTAATTTCCATCTCAATTTATTAAATTTATTAATTATTTGTTGTTGTTGTATTTTCCAACAATACTGAAAAAATATACAGAATCATCAAATTCCAGATTTGTTTTTCTTTTTGATATTATACAAAACGGAACCATTTAAATAAGAGTATACTACTATTGCGATTATTATCTAAAAATAAAAGGAGAAATGTTAAAAAAAATTTAATAAATCCACAATTTGGTCCATCGCCTGAATTCTTCAAAACAGGATGGAAATAACGATCAATTTTTCAAAATTCACTGGTTGATTGAAGTTTCAGTTTATTAAATTTATCAATTACTAGTATATCTGCTGCATGCTCCACAATATTAAAGAAAAATAATCAAATAATCAAAAATAATAAATTTCAGATTTTTTTTCGTTATTGTACAAAGCATAATAATTTAAATAAGGGCATATGACAGTTTTTCATAGCGTATTGAACAATACATGTTAACAGAAGTTTAAAACATTTTTAAGTATACATAGAAAGGAATTTTCAAAAGATATATGGTACTCCCGGTACCTGAGTAATTCTATCACACATCTTAATTATTTGGTACATGTTTCCTAGGAATTACATGCCATCCCGCTGTTTGGGGTGATATGAGTTTGAGTGGTATCTTCATATGAGCTACATGTCAGACCTCTTCCCAGAGGTTCTCAGGTCCCTTTATTCTCAGAAACTACTGCAAAGACTCAACTTAAAATCGATGATTTCTTCAGAAGCCATGTCTATGACAAGTGCCATCAAAAACAACAATTTTTTGGTGTTTACAGTAATATATACCCTCAAGTCATGGAATCACTAATTTCTAATCGTTGCTTCTCCTCGATATTGTATCATACGTAATAGTTTAAATAATACAATTTCTTATTTTGATTGTTTTTCTTACATATCATACAAACCTATTCACAAAGAATACAAGCGTATTAAAGTTTATATACACTGAAGTGACAAAGGTCATGGGATAGCAATATGCAAATATACAGATGGCAGTAGTATCGCAGCGAAAGAGTATAAATGCGCAGTTCGTTTTCCAGAGCTTTCATTTGTGTTCAAGTTATTCATGTGAACAGGTTTTTCGTGATTTATGGCGGCACGACGAGAATTAACAGACTTTGAACGTGGAATATTAGTTGGAGCTAGACGCATGGGTCATTCCATTGCGGATATCATTAGTGAATTCAACATTCCGAGATCCACAGTATCAAGAGTGTGCCGAGAGTATGAAATTTCAGGCATCACATCCCATCATGAACAGCGCAGTGGGCGACCACATGCACTTAACGACCGAGACCGCCGACGTCTGTGTAGAATGGTCAGTGTCAATAGACACGCAACACTTCGTCAAACAACTGCAGGAATCAATGTGGGACGTACGAGGGACGTGTCCGATAGGACTGTGCGGCGAAATTTGCCTTCCTTGGGCTATGACAGCAGAAGACCGACTCGAGTGCCTTTACTGGCAGCACGACATCGCCTGCAGCGACTCTCCTGGGCTCGTGAGCATTTCGAATAGTCCTTAGACCAGTAGAAAGCCGTGGCGTGGTCAGATGAGTCAGTTGTTACGAGCTGATGGTAGAGTTCGAGTGTGGCGCAGACCCCACGAAGCCATGGACCCAAACTGTCAGCAAGGCACTGTTCAAGCTGGTGGTGGCTGCATAATGGTGTGGGCTGTTTTTACATGGCATGGACTCGGTCCTCTGGTGCAACTGAACCGATCATTGACTGGAAATGGTTATATTGAGCTGCTTGCAGATCACTTGCAGCCATTCATGGAATTCACGTACCCACACAACGATGGGATTTTTATGGATGACAATGCGCCATGTCACCGGGCCAGAACGGTTCGCGATTGGTTTGAAGAACATTCCGGACAATTACAGTGCATGATCTGGCCACCTAGATCCCCCGATATGAATCCCATCGAGCATTTATGGGACATCATCGAAAGGTCCGTTCGTGCCCAAATTCCTTCACCATCCACACTTTCACAATTATGGACGTCTATACAGACAGCTTGCCTCAATATTCCTGCAGAGGACTTCCAACGACTTGTGGACTCCATGACTCGTCGAGTTGTTGCACTTCGCCGGGCAAAAGGAGGACCGACACGATATTAACAGTCATCCCATGACTTTTGTCACTTCAGTGTATAAAGGAAATTTCAAAACTTAACGGTAACGGAGTAATTCCATTATATATTTGGGGTAGTGACACCATCATCTTTCAAATTTCAGACAATAAGTTTCAGATAAAATTGGAAGTAAAAAATATCAGCTATAATATCATAATTATTTGTAAATTTAAAAATAAATTATGAGAAATTAAAACTTTTTCATATTAATTAAACACAAAAATTTTTTTCATTGATGTATTACAGTTTTCATAACCATCAATAAAAAGCATTTTTCCTGATAAAAATAGCAATGATTTAAGGAATTAATTTATCCATTTTTCTTCTGTACGCTTTAAATGGCCCACTATAGACGTTAAATACAGTCGACAAAGATTTACATAATTGAAAATACATAAGATTTACATAATTACAACTTGCAGAAGATTACCACATTTAAATAATTGAAAACTGCATGACGGAAACATTAAAAATTATTAAAAAATAATGTATGCAAGGACTAAGAAATAGATTTATATCAAAATGCATAGTTAATTTTAGATTGCAAATAGCTTAAAACGTTTTTTAAATGTTTTTTTTTGTTTGTTTTATACTTATTCTACTTTTCCCAATTCGCAGCTCCAATTTTCCTCCTGATGTCGCAAATATGGGATTTTTTCTCTTTCATAAATCAATTCCCCATAGTTTACATAGTATTTTTACTAAACGGCGTTACGTTTGAAACAATACATACTGTGCAATCTAACCCCAAATATCTATATATGAATTATGAATGCCGATCAAACTGAATTCTTCTTAAAAAAAGAGTTGAAAACTAAGAATGACGATCAATCCCAGACGTCTAGTCGCTAAATATAAACAAAATGTTTGAGGGGGGGAGGATTCAGTTTTTATTTTCATTTATTGAAAATTATTTTTTACCTGATTTCCTTTCAAGAATTAGTTAATTAGTAATAACTTTAAAAAAAGAATTGCATATTTATAAGTATGAGAAACAATATTTGAGGAAATTAGATACATTTAATTGAAATTCGAGGTAAACAATAAAGAATTTGGAATTTTCTCGACTAACCTGGAATGTCTGGTTATTTGACAATTGCCAATTTGGTACTGATTGTTTATAAAATTTTGATTAGCTTTATTTTAGTTTTATGTGAGAAATAAAATCAATTTGATAAGAAAATTAATTGGAAATTAGGATAATAAAGAAGCTTAATACGTGCAATTATTTAAATAACATTAGAGTGGCTTAATGGTGCTGCTTTCCTAAACAGTTTTAAGAATTTTTGATATTTAATTACGCGTATTAAACAATTAAATTTCAAAAATTCTTAAAACGGTTCAAGAAAGCATCACCATTACTCCACTCTAATATTATTCAATTTTTGACAATTTTTGAATTTAATATTATTCAATTTTTTTATCTTGCTGAAATTAGCTAAATAGAGTTCCATATTTATATCTGCTATTTCTAGGGGAACGAAAAATTACTTTCTTCTTTGAAATGTAAATAAATAATGCTGAATCAAGAATTAATTTCTACATAATACATCTTTCGATTTCTATTTATAGACTATTAAAAAATTACTCTCTATCTAAAATCTTAATAAATAATGCAGAATTAAGAATTAGTTTCCTCATTATACATGTTTCGATTAGTAACTTTATATTTGCTAGTTGTGGCCTAGCAAAAAATCTGCTTTCTCTTAAAATGTAAATAAATGATGCTAAATCAAGAAATAATTCCTTTGTAATACATCTGTCGAATTCTGCTTTTATTTCTGTTATTTCTAAGCTAACAAAAAATTACTTTCTACTTAATATAGAAATAAATAATAGTAAATGAAGAATTAATTTTTTTTTCATTATTCATCTTTCGATTTCTATTTTTATATCTACTATTTCTAGATTAACAAAAAAAATTTCTACTAAAAATCTAAACAAATAATTCTAAATAAAGAATCATTATCGTAATTTATACATACGATTTCTAATTTTATACCTTCTTTTTCTAGTCAATCAAAAAAATTACTGTCTATTTAAAATGGAAACGAATAAAACTAAATCAATAATTGATTTCTTAGTAATACATATACGATTTCTATTCGTATATCTGATAAGTCATGGATAACAAAGGATTTACTTTCTACTTAAAAAATAAATAAATAATGTTAAATCAAGAATTTTCATAATACATCTGTCTACGCTTACAAGTCAAAGTTCTGGCAATACATGTACATAACATGAACCTCAGCATGTAAACAAATACTACTTTTAATAATTGTTGTATCATGATTGCTATTGGGATTGGATGATTGCAAACTTTAATATCGCTGTTGCTTCCAGTGACACACAGATGAAGGATATTGAATTCATTTTGCAGCGCAGTAGCTGGAAGCATATTAATCTTACGCAACTGCTCAATTCGGGTAAGATTTTCAATAAAGGACGGAATCAAACTTGGTATAGGATTAGCTACGACGGGACATCTTGGATTGCTATATTTGGAACTTATTTTGAAATGTATGTTTGTAAATATCCGTCTAGAAGTCGTTGGATAAGATTCATTACTTCAGGAAAAGTATGGGACTGTTTGAAATGTTACGTATGCGATAAAGTTCATGGCTGCGACCTTTGAAAGCAGACGATTTGACTTTTTCTTTAAGATTATTGCACTTTCTTAGTATTAATGTGATATTTATTCTCAAAAATTTGAAACTGTCATGTTCGAATGATTTTACCAAGCAGATAATCATTAAAATAATTGAGTTTCGTGAGTTCTTTCTTAAAATGTGACATTTGTTCCGTTGTCTCTCTCTCTCTCTCTCTCTCTCTCTCTGTGTGTGTGTGTGTGTGTGTGTGTGTGTGTGTGTGTGTGTGTGTGT
>JAPMOQ010020879.1:0-10019 GCA_026543055.1 Argiope trifasciata
TCTCAACCTGTGGGGCGCGCCCCCCTAGGGGGGCGTGAGCACACTAATAGGGGGGCGCAAGCATATCCAAGAGGAAATGTTATTTGAAAAAATTGATTAAGTGACTGAAAGGAAAGAACACACTCACACATACAAAACAAAATACATTTCAACATATTTAATAATTAACTTATTAAATTAAAACAACTTACTAAATTAAAAACAAATTTAATAATTATTATTGGCTTCCTTGGGCCTGTCTTGTCGAGCAAAGCTTTTCGAAGGAGGGTCACTCACACTCAGTTCTTTTTCTATATTTAGCTGAGATCTATATTTTGTCTTCAAAGAGCCACAGCAGAAAATCCAGTTTCATAAAGGTAAGAGGGTGAAAATGGTAGTAGAATGCGAAATTTACTGCAGAAAACTCTTTGTTTAGTATTAAACCCTTGTTTTTAGAGCAGAAAACTCATCCTCCACTCCTGCCCAAAATTCAAAGAATGATTTATTACTAAATTGTCTTTTGGTTTCGCCGTTTGCCGTGAAGTCTATGAAGGTTTCTTCCACTTCAATTGAGAGTCCTTCGTGAGTATTTTAAAATGTATCCCTCACCCACTTGTAACTTGATATCAGTTTGTCGTCAGCAAGAAAGTATTTTTTGAAATTCGTTGCTAGCATTGCTAAATGATTTTCAATGGTTACAAAAACAACTTTTACATGTTGTTCTTCACCAGTGTAAGTTTTAATACAATCATTCGAATTTGCAAACATAGTTAAGTTTTCTTGCTTTAAATTACTGCTCCACAATTCTACTTTTCTACAAAAAACATTAACTTGTTCAATCGTATCCAATACTATTTGCTCCTTGGAGTTATTTAATTTCTCGAATATGTCGACCATGTAGCTCAATTTCGTCGCAAATAAAATATCGCGAAAATTCTCAGCTTCCGTTCTGTTTTCCGCTTCTAGGAAAACGACGATTTCTTCTCTTAATTCCTAAACACGTTGCAAAAATGTCCCTCGTGATAACCATCTTGCCTCGCAATAAAATAGTAATGCTGAATGTATTGCACCCATGTCTTTACAAAGTGCGGAAAAGATTCTTGATTTCAGGGTTCTCATTTTTATATAATTTACTACTGTTACATCCGTAGTTAACCAATATTCAAACCATGACTCATTTCTTTGGAAGCCAAAGTTTCTCTGTGGATCATGCAATGTGTCCAGACGCACTGTGGCGATTTTTGTTTCACAAGTGCTTGAATACTTTGGAATCTTCCGTACATAGGACGAGCACTATCGGTGCATATTCAAAAACAATTTTTTCATTCAATGTTTGCCTCGTTCATAAAATAATTTAAGATAGCAAATAATGCGAGTGATGTTGCTTTGAGCTCTGTTGGTTTGCAGAAAAGTAATTCTTCTACTACTGACAAATCATCACAAAATCTAACATTGGCAATGAAATGAGCATCTTAATTACTATCTGTTGCCTCATCGAGTTGTATTGAAAACAATTTGTCACGTAACTTCGACAAAAGCTGACACTCTACATCTTCAGCTATATCAGCAATTTGACGGGCAACAGTATCGTTTGAAAGAGGTATAGACTGCAATTGTTTTGCAAAATTATCTCCAAACATAATTTCTACAATCTCAATTGTGGCTGGCAAAATAAGATCTTCACCAATTTTGTAAGAGGCAATTAAAGCTTTTTCATTCACAGACAAAGTTTTTTTAAAGAATGATTTTTGCTTTTCATATGATTTTAATTTTAATTCGAAGAATTCTCTGGGTTTGTTTACGTACTCACTATGAAGCATTTCCAAATGTCTTTTAAGTTTATTAGGTTTCATGCTGTCTGCCGCCAACATTTTTGAGCAAATAATACACAGAGGCCTTGCTTCTTCATTTTCTTCAGTACTAGTGAACCCAAAATTTAAGTATTCTTGAGAATATTTTCTTGATTTTACTTTCGGAACCACGCTCGTCTGTGTACTTGTTGAGGCTTGTCTATCGTCTAATGCTCGCTTACACCCGCTTAAAAATTTATCCATGATTCTGCATAAGTCTGCTGCCGTGAATATTTAATATGGTGAATTGCAATTACACGAAATTATATATAACATACACATTCAGAAAAGATTCAATGGCGATAGAAGGATCGATTGAAATGAGATTGTTTGGAATTGAAATTGGCGTCATAGAACTTTCTCCTTCTGCCTATGAAAAAACACTTGTTCACATCTGTTCACGCTCCTAACTTAACTTTTAAACTGACCAGACAAATTCCAGGCAAATCGAAACTTCTCGCGAAACCGTGAGAATGCCCGACATGGCTGGACACAAGAGCAATAAAAAGGCATATTATTCTTGTTTTTTCAATGCTGAGGATCGGTATTGCAAAATACCAATAAATTTCAGTATTCTTGGTAATTTGTAAAGTTTAAATTTAAGGTTGTAGTGTAGGTTTAGCGCCAAAATATTCAAAATATATTATTATTGTATGCATTTTATTGTATGCGGTGGGAAGGGGGGGGGGCGCAATGAAAATTAGGATTGAAAGTTGGGCCGTGAATACTAAAAGGTTGAGAAACACTGCATCACTAAGTTGAGTGTGATGAAAACTTTTATAATCAGAAAATATATTACTATTTCATAGAACAAAACAAATATTTTATGAAGCTGAAGAATGAAAGATAACACAAATTTTTCTTATTAATAGTAAGTTTGAAAATGCAAAACAAAATTTAGAATTCCCTACTTTAACTTTTTGTGTAGCTCTGTTTAATAATTTTAAAATGCTTCACTAATTTCCTTTAAGTTTTCAGCACACTATTTTGAAATATTGATTAAAACTTATTTTAGAAAAGAATCTGCAACAGCTGGAATTTCCAGCTGCTATTTGTTGCCATTTCGCTGAAAGTAATATACGAAGAAAAATCTGTATTCCCATCTGTGCATTTAGTAGAAGTGCAAATGAGATTTTGATTTCTTTTACAAGTAAAAAATAAAATATTTGAAAAGAATATCGTTTGGAATAAATAAATTCGTCTTGAAATTGCCAAATCGTTTGTTTAAGCAAAGAAAATGAATATTAAATAGTTTTATTCGTAAACGAATGTGTCACGAACTAGAATTCTTGAAAGAAGAAGAATATAGTTTTATTTTATTATTTTTATTTAATGGACATTTAACGGTGGCAATTAAGTGCTAATGAAGACAGTATAAAATAACAATCAAGAACATAATAGTATAATAGTAGTTGATAGATTTTAGAATTGATTAAGCTTTATATTTATTTGAACTGTAAAACGAAATCGTTTGTTCTCGCGTGAGATTTGATATATTTATACATTTTGTTCTACATGCAGAGAATATATTCTGCCTAACATTATATAGATCCTGTGTATAATCTTTTTTACGTTTTGCAATACAGCTTATTAATCAAAAGATAAATAAGTGTGTTTGGTTGATTTTGATTTTATTGAAAAAATAATCTATCGTAATTAATACTACAACTAATGTCAATGCCAAGATTGTGGATTTAATTTTAAGACAGTTAATTCAATATAAATTATGCACTAATAGCTATTATTATCATTATTATTTTGTGTTTCTTTTTGTAAGAGAGCAAACTGTCAATTTTCTATTAACATTAGTTTGAAAAATTTGGTAATTTCAATTTATATATGATAAGATAATCAATGATAAGAACTTGGTAATTTCAAGGCATAACTCGCGATATCATTTTAATTCTTATTAAATAAAAAATTGAAATTATTTAAGAAGATTATTCGGTTGTTAGGCAACCAAACTTTGTGTAACTGCAATAGATTTTTTAAACTACTATTATTTAACTTTGTCATTATTGGATATCTTAAGTGAGAGTCGTATATTTTCTTGTTCGTGTTTGTTTTGTCTTGTGAAACGGGAAACTTAGAATATAATTAAACAACTGTTCTTGGAAACTAGTTTGGTATTTTCATTTTACCTCAGAATGAAGTTATTAATAATTTCGTCCCACTAAAAGAAATATTTTTTAACGATTCTTGTTTTGTGAGTAAACAAATGATAAATTTTAAGAGAAAGGAAAATTTTATTTATTAAAATAAATCGTATAGCGAAATGGTTTTTCTTCATTCAAATTCTATCAATTTTCAAATGAAAAATTCCATAATTATGTTTTCAAATTGTATATGCAGTTAAAACAATTTATATACTCGATAAATTTCGTTTTATTTTCCTTTTTATGTTTAGCATCAACTTATTCAAAATTACTGTATTAGAAAATATTTCTTTTTTGCATTCTAATATAATAAACATTTTCAAACGATAGATAGCTTCAATTTAAAGGAAAAAAACCATTAGTTTTATTTATTAAAGATATTTTATGGAAATTTAAACATTTAAAACAAATAGGAAATTTTTAACAGATGACTTAGCATGATGTTTTCACATATTTTTGTCTTGAAATTTAGATTAAAACAAAGCATAAAATTAATAATTATATGCTTTGTTACGCAACTAGAATACAGGGTGGCCCAGAAGTCACTTTACATTTTAAAAATTAAATAACTTTTTTTCTATTAATATATTTCTTTTTCTCTTTTCAGAATTAAAAAATATAATCCCTGGAAATTTTTGGCATGGATAATTTTACAACAGAACAACGAGTGAAGATAATTGAATTTTACTTTGAAAATGGACGGTCAATTGTTGCAACAGAGTCAATACAGTCATTTAAGAAAAAGTTATTTAATTTTCAAAATTTTCAAAATTTTCAAAACTTACAGAGCCATGCTGTTGAAAACGCGTCACTAAGTTCCTTATTACAGGCCTACTAGGGGGATGTCGAACATTAAAATGGCGCATATACGATCTTTGCGTTGCAACAATTGACCGTCCATTTTCGAAATAAAATTCAATTATCTTCACTCGTTGTTCTGTTGTAAACTTATCCTTGCCAAAAATTTCCAGGGATTATATTTTTTAATTCTGAAAAGAGAAAAAGAAATATATTAATAGAAAAAAAGTTATTTAATTTTCAAAATGTAAAGTGACTTCTGGGCCACCCTGTATAAGCTATATGTTTTGCTCTTGAAATCTATTACCATTGCCACCGGCATAAAGAAAAAAACTATTTATTTTAAATTTCTGTGTTTTCTCTAAGTTTTGAAATGCAAGTATATACTTCAATGCTTTAAACGGCTAAGACGCAAATAAAAAATTAAGAATTTTTTTTTCATAATTAGACTAAGATTAAGATAATTAGATTAAGATTTCCTAAATTAGACTAAGATTATGATTATTTTATGGTTTTTAAAGTTATATTTCGAGCTAAGAAATTTGGGTTTCTGATGGACTTGAAAATAATTTGATTCTTCAGGGAATAAAATTTTTGTATTAGATTCATTTTATAAAAGCAAAGTGGTAATATAAGAGAAGTACAAATAATAACCGAAGTTTGTAAAATACCGACAAGAACAATTTAGTGAATAAAATGTTAATTTTTCATTTATTTTCGAAAAACTAAACAATTTTCCATTTTACTGCGAAAGATTAATAGAAATGAATTTCTTACAAATATGAATAAATGATGAATTATGAATACATGAATAAAATATTTTAAAATGGTTTGGATTTTTATAGAGTGAAAAAAAAAATATTTAGATTATTATAGTAAATGCAAAAATCAAATTCAGGAAATGAAATTCTATTCAAATGTAATTTTGTAGTAGAAGGAATATAGTTCAAAAATAAATTATATTTTAATAAAAATTACTACTATCTATTTTTATTTCTTATTGTGCTTGAAATAAAATATATTTTTCGTATTAGATTTCATTACAACACATTACATAACTAGCTTAGCAACAAGCATAGATTATAGATCCTTTAAAATTTGTTTAAAAATATTTATTTTTCTATACTTATGATAATTTTATCTATTAAAGCTTATAAAATAATCAAATAAAGGGAATTGGTTTTCTGTTAGCAGTTCTAACACCAGTTTGCAGCAGACGATAATTTTTATTTTTATTTTTAAAAAGCTTTCGTCTCAGAATTATTTTACTATTTTACTGTAGATGTTAATCTTTTAAAATTTTATTCTTCATTTTTAATTTTGTGAATTAGTTTTCAACATGCGGCATTTTAGAAATTTAATTTGATCAAGAAATGAATTGAAACTAATCTTTAATTGTTTTATTGATTTATAATTTTTTAAAACTTTTTCAAAACTTTTATTTCTAGGTTGTTTTATTTTAAAACATTTTCATCGTGTTGACATAAAACTTTTACAGACACAGTAATTGGCTATAGACATTTTGTCAATGCGAAATGCGCTGGACAGAAATGTATATACGTATGCTATAATAAATACTAAAAATGCCAAAAATAGCAGGGATTTTGAAATTAATTACTTGATAGAAAATTATGTTTAAAATATAGTTTTTGTTGTAATACTGGAGAGATATATATATTTTCAAATTAAAACAATTATTCTCTTTTAAAGCGATTGTTAGCTGATTTTTCAATGAAAATTTTAAATTAAAAATAGTTATTTTATTTTGGTGCATTAGAATTAGTTGAATTGACATATACATGCATTGTGTACCATATATTTTGTATCAGATGTATATTGATAGAAAATATTGCGTAATGTTATTATGCAAACATCATTAAAATTCATATAAAGCATAAAATATCTCGAAGAGTAATGTGTATGGAAAAAAAATGACATAAATATTTTATAAACAGATTATTTATTGAATTATTTATTTATTCCCAACGAGTTGCTCCCGCACAAGAAATAACGTAGGAAATACCTTTTGGAATTTGAAACAGTTATCTTGTTTAGTTAAGAATGATAGGAAGAATAATATTCATTTTCTTGTCGGCAATGGATACATTAATTGAAATTGAAGGATAGATGAATAACATTTATTCTAATTTTATTATTCAATTCTACAAACAAATCTTCATTTTTTATCTATTAGATTTGCGTATTCTTTTAAAATTATAAAGCTTGGTGCTCTTTCAGAATGGTAATGAAAGAAAATATTTATTGTATCTCGTAATTCGCTTAATATTAGTTCAAAATTCTCAAGAAAATGAGACTAAAATATTATCTTTTAAAATTATTTAAACATAGAATATATATTTATACCATAAAATCTGTAATATAGTTGAAAAGATAATTTTTTTAAAAACTAAGATGGTGCAAAATTATTTCTGCTGTAATATTTTCAGAAGTTACTGCAAAAAAATACTAAAATTTTATTAAATGTCAAGATAAAATTATCAAACATTTTATTAAATGTTCGGTTAAAATTTCAAACCAATAGGATTTTTCCCCAAAAAACTTTTTTGCACACTCTCTAATAAAACTATTACCTCAGAGAAAGATTTATGTACATTAGCTCCGAAATATTAATGGTTAGCTTGAATTTAGCATCTTTATTGATTCTGTTGTATCTCCTAGGCGCATTATTTGGTGGTTAATCCATGGTTAATAGATACGGTAAATAGATCTGAAAATATTTTTAATACTTTAGATGATTATATTATGCTTTTAACCATCGCATAACTGCAAGTAGTAATCAGTAGTCCAAATTTTATCGCAATCGGATGATCGGTTTTTATTTATATAGATTAGATAAACAGACTAGAATGATGCTAAAATGAGTCGAAAAATTACAGATTCTCTTCCATCAATAAAATTGTAGAACACTCTTGTATGACCAAAAAACAAGCATCAAATGATTAAAAATGGAATTTAATTAAATTTAGTCATGATATCACTTTTTTTTTTACATCCATTTATTTTATCCGCGATCGTTTGGCGTTGGAAAACTTCCTTCATTCTGCGTAAAGTATTAAAAGTTCTAAGTTAAGTTGCTCTAAGTTATTTACATTTGCCACTGGAAATGAAAATATTAAAAATTCAGAAATAACTTTTTGTCATTATACTGGAGAAAAAATTCAAAGAAGGTTTGGCATGCGTTGGTAAATAATTCAAGCACTAAGCATAAGAGATATTAATTAAAACCGAAGAAGATTATTATAGTTGTCAAACAGTATTTAGTAGAACTTTGCAGAGCAAATATTTACGAAAACAAATCGCCTGCTTTCAGGGAAAAAACAAACAAAAAATTCCTCTGCGAATGTTTATCAAAATATATTAATTTAGGTCTGGATTAAATCTTCTGTCAATCTGTAGTATAAAAGAAGAAAATAAACAAAATTATATTATTTTTTGCCTCGGTTAATTTTTTACGCCAAACGATAATTTAAAAGAAGGAAGTAAACAACTTTTTTTTTCTCGAAATAATTGAAAACAAGTTGATGAGTGTTTTGCAAACTTGTAATTACTGTAAGTATAAACAGCATGAGATAAAAATAAAATTTATAATTATTATCCTGTTTTAAAATTAAATAATTTTAGTTTATGAATGAAAATAATATATTATTATTAACGGCACGTGTATACAGTACTAAAAATACTTTCTTAATAAAATGCTATACATTTTAATAAATATTTTTATAATAACAAAAACAATTTATCCAAAAAGAAAACACATGGGAATATGACAGAATTACACTAAGCTATATCAAGCTTTTAATTTTTTTTCTGTTGAAATTTTAGTAATAAAGTTTCATTCAAAATGCATACAATTGCAACTTTTAAGAATTCGCATTATCGTATAAACGAATTCATTAAAATGTAATAATAAAGTGTTGATTTATTTAGAAAAATTATTTACTTACTTTTTTTGGCCAGCATTTCATTGGTGTGTTTTTAAATATTTTTCTTATATTCTAAGCATTTTATTTCTTCTAGAATTTCTAGCTCTATTTTTCAAATAATTTTTAACGTTTTTCATGATTTCTTCAGAACAAATACTTTCACAGGAAAAAAAAAGATGCCAAATATAAGAAAGAAATTTTGTAGTACCGTTTTTATTTCATTTTTCGCTCACTTAAGTGTCATAAAATTGAAACCTTAATGTCTCATTTTTATTCCCATTTTAATTGAAACTTCGTTCCTTTGTGGCGGCTCTCCACTGCGGAACGATTTTTGTTCCTTTATTTATTATTATTATTTGCTTTTGTAAATTTATATTTTAAAAGGGGGTGGCAACACCAACTTCTGTTTCTTTCAAAGTTTTGATTATTTCATGTATATTTGATTTGTTAAGTAGTATTGTATTGTATTGTTTTTTTTTTTTTTTTTTTTTTTTTTTTTTTGTAAATAATTTATCTTCAATCAGAACTCAGAGAAGTGGTATTCTTTAAGAAGCAATAAGAACTATTTGTTCTGGAAGAATGAATCGTTTTCTTCTGTCATCTCCTGGTTATTTTTTTTTAAACGATTTTTGTGCAAACGAATTCTGAATTCGAAAAGAATAAAAGAAAAAGGCAGTTGTGTTCTGACTAAGAAGGTGTATTTTTGTTTTAATAAAACCTTTTTTTTTTCTTCGATATTTTGAATTTGATTAGTTCCGATGTGAGATGGAGTCTAAATTAATTAAGTTAGTGTCTAGGGCAAATTTACCCACACCACACACTTAGATAAATTAATTTTCGTTAAAATTGAGTTATTCTAATTACATTAAATTTTCTAGCAAACAGGGGAAAAAAGCAATAACTAATGGACCATCACACTTATAATAAATAACTTATTTACGAGCATATAAAAGTTAATTAATTATGTAAAGTACTTATTACAGCATCAACAAATAATTTATTACGTAAACACACAACTGAAAACAATGTCATGAAAACAACATAAACTAACGAAACATGAAGCAATATATTCTATCACTTAAACACTATCTTATAAAATCCAAATCCCAAGAAACTTTTAGCAATTAATTAAATTCATAAAACAACAACACTTTCCAAAAATAATCACCAAAAACACAGAGTTATTTAAATCTAAAGCGGAAAAAAAAAGTGCCAAACGACTTGAAAGTGAACGTAACGGGTACAGTCGTTACAGCGAAGTATACGGTTTGGGAATAGCAATTTCGTTGATG
>JAPMOQ010020901.1:0-10677 GCA_026543055.1 Argiope trifasciata
ACAAAATTGAATGGTTTTTGAAGACATAATTTCTTATTAATTATTTTGAAATGATTAGTTTTAATAAAGATCAACACTTAGAAAAAAACTCGATTTTCAGAAAAGAAATACTTAGTTAAGAAGGCTGATATAAGTTTTCGCCAAATATTTTGATAAAGCAAAATAACTTAAAGGTTTCAATTTCTTATTTCAAATCATAACGTAATATCTTAGTTCGTAATGTGATTATCTAGATCTAATTTAATATAGTTTGTTAATTATTAATAAATGAAATTAAATTTATCCGAAGACCTAAATAGATTTCTTTTCTTAAAATAATATGAATTCTCCAAACATATTTTAATACATCAAAACTAAAAAAAAAACCTTTTACTTTAAATGAATTTTAACTAAACAGCAATGTTTACTTCTTTATTTTTCAGTATCTCATTTGTACTTTTCAAATAAAAATAATCATTACATGACGCATATTGATTTTCTGTTTTCATATCATCAGGATCGGATTATCTTGTGTTGCTAAATTACATTTGTGTGTTGTGTTTTCTTTTGAATTTTTTTTTAACACGAACCATCCTTGCAGCTCTGATTCGCCTCCAAGAGTTGCTGAAGGACCCTTTCATCCGGCAGCGACAGGTGGTCGTGCGCCAGTTCTTGCCCCATCAAGAGTACCGAAAGCTTCTGAAAGAACTGGGGAGAGCCGGCATCAAAAACATTGTTATCGATGTGCCCACAAAAAACGTGCAGACCGTTCTGAAACATGTAAGATATTCTTCCAAACTGAGTAAATATTTTAATGGCACGATGCAATCATTGATGCATAAAATGTGCCATGCGAATTTAATTGTGGAATTCTGCGCAGTTTGCTGGGGTAAAAAGTACATGACGACATAATGCAGAGAAAAGCAAACGTGCAATCGGATATTAGATTAGATATATGAAAGGGCCCCCCTGACCTCGGACACTCCAAACAATGGACACTCAAAGTGAATCATTTGTATTTACCGAGCCAGAGCTGGCCTTCTCTATGAAGGGTTTTGGGTGCAAGAAACCCTTTATGGCCCTAAATTTTTAGTAAAGTAAAAAAAATCGAACATTTGCATATTTATTTAATGCGCGTGATTTTGTTTCTTCTGTTAACTACGCCAGGAAAATTCAATTTTTCCCAATTTCTTTTTCGATACTTAATACAGCAAAAGCGTTTAAGCATTACACCCATATACTTGACTAAAGATAATCCTTTATTTAAGTTTAATTTGCTAAAAGACGGTTCAGCATTTTTTATATCAAGTAACTGGCAATGTAAAGCATTGAAAATATAATACATTAGTGATAGACAAAAGTAGATAGCAGATGATTTGCAAGTCCATTTGAACTCAGCCTCAGCCTTAACTTCTGGGCGCCGGGCACGCCACTATGTCTTAACATGTCTGATGGGGATTTCCTTATTCATAAATGAACATTTCCAGCCTTTTTATAGATATCACTGCGATCTTTTCCTGATAAAGGAGTCAGTCGATGCTCAGCCAGCCACATGGAAACAAGCTTGTGAACTTTTAGTATGTGTCACATTATTGGTGTTCAGAACACTGTTTAAATTCTTCATCACGGTGGGGGGGGGGGCTCAGTCATGGGGCCCTGGTGCCCCATAGCATGCTACGCACCCCCAGATGACCGGCCCTGCATATAACCATCTCTGGTTCCGTTCTTATATGCTTCATCCACACTAACTCAAACAAACTAAACTACACTTACATCTATCTGTTCCTGTGGGATCATGGGTATTTTTTCCTGACGTCACCAGCGCGCATGCATGAATGGGTTACATCATTGATGTTAGACCAGGAATTTCAACAAATAAGATATATTTTATAGATATATTAAAATCTGACATTTTTTTTTTGTCTTATTCATGAAGTAAAAAAGTATTTTTGTAATACTTTTTTTTTCCATCTAGGCTCAGCAAGTTGATATGATGTCCGAATACCACAATTATTTCATTACGTCTTTGGTAAGAAATTGAAATTTTTTATTGCTGATTTGTGAAATCTTTCGTAGGTTTTGAAATGTGTTTTCACTCGTATCATTTCATTTTAAAAAATTTCACCAGTTACTTATTTTCTTACACCAACTCCTCAATGCTTAGTATTCATCACACCAGTTCATTTCAAACTCTGTTGTGATCAAAATAGCGCCAAAATTTGAATTAGATTATTAAAATCAATAAATCGTGCCAATTAAATTAAAATACATTCAATGACATTGAAGGACATGATTTACAGGGCGACAAAATTATTTGGGACAATAACATTTAACATGTATTTATTAAAATAATACTCGGGGACTGCATCATGCTTTATGCTCGCTTCCAAGACAAGGACGGATTGTTCATTGCAGCGGCTGCTAGCGGGCCCAGGAAAGCAGTTACGGTTACGCTGCCAAATTAATACAAGGTCGTTCATTTATATTTTAATGGTTGAAAGCTAATAAACGGGCACATAAAAAAAGCAAAATATATTTCCATTTCCAAGCGTATAATGATTAAGTTTCTCACAATGAATTACAATCCCACTAACGGTGCATTAACCAGATGACACTAATATTCCACTCTCAGGAGAAAAGACAATTCATACGTCATCCTCTTTTTTCTTGATGTATCTGACAAATAAAATGTCTGAACTGAAAATGATTGAGGAACTTCTTTGTTTATGGGATTAAGAAATGGGAAAAGGATCATACTTTCATGGGAAACTGGAAAGAAAACACTGAAAACTTGTTTGGTATCTTTCTAATGAGCAAGACAGAATGGATAAGCCCACAAATTGGTTGAAAAAATAAGAAAGCCGAATCTCAATTACCGTCAGTATTTGCTTCTGAGTCAAACTATATGAACACATTGTATGCGGACACGTACTGGTACGTTTTCTGACGATTGGTATTTGAGCGCGGGTCACGCACTTGTACGGGTTAGTGTAACATACATGGTTTGTTTGTGGGTACAAAAATAACGGTATAGACAGGGAGCCGAATGTTCTTGTCTACTACATAGGTTCTGGGAAAATTTAGACAAATAAAAACTAGTTCTTACATCAGTCGATGCGGAACCACAGAATGGGGAGGTGTATTAGTTTAGTTTAGTTTAGTTATATTAACGTCCCGTTTAAAGCAACACGAGGGCTATTTTGGGACGGACCTCGTCATTTTGAACCACGGTCAGATGACGAGGACGACACCTGAAGTGGCACCCCCCTCTCCACACCACACCACACCAGCGGGAGGACGTTTGGCCTGACAGATTTAACGTGCAAGAGACCCCCTCACACGACGGATCTTCGGTGGAATCAAGTCTCGAACCTGAAACCCTCCGGTTCCGAAGCCGAGACTTTACCACCAGGCCACCGCGGCCCGGGGAGGTGTATTAAAAATCAATTTAGATTCAAAATTAACTTTTTATTTATCCTTGCGGAAATGAGTGAATTTTACAGCGTACCTCTTCATAGAGAAAAATACTTTGAACGTTACTACACTGTAAAACATAATTAGTTTTATGATTGCTCTTTTCATTTTTTTATAATGAAAAAATGTTTATGTATAACATCAGTCGAAAAAATTAAAACTATGTGCTTCTATTTGATTTTTTATATTTACGATACTAATATAAATTTATCCTCTAAAATATATTTTTTGTTCACAAAAATCTTATGGTTGTTATTTATATATTTCAATATAAAATTCGAAAAGTTGGTTAAAAAATGAAATAATTTTCTATCTATTGAGATTGAACTGAATAACTGAATTTACGCACAAAACGCAAGCTAAGCTGCGAAATGGACCCGCACACAATGTGTTAAAATGAGTGTGTTTTTTAAAAAAATAAATCGGCATTTCTCTAATTTTGTCCCTTTAATCTTTTGGCGTATTTACAACAACGAGCGAAAAGCATAAAAGGGGGAAAAAAGTTACTTCATATAACTATCAACGAACTTGTAACTGAAACCATAAGAGGTAACCTTTGTTAAATATTGTTGAATTTTAAGTATTTTGTTCAGTTAATGCAGATTTTGCATTATAAAATGCTTTATTTTTTATAAACGGACAATACTTGGTTGTCCTCTGATGTAATATCTTCCGTATTATAGAAACTACAGTATTTCTAATAATTCAAGCGGTAAAGCGGATCGACAAAGGGATTTGGAAGTTAATAAAATGTGTACGTTTTCAAAGGACTTTAATTACGGCGATGGTACGACATAATCTGGTCTTCTGAATGGCGAAAGGAATTTAAATGGATGTGTTGTACCAACAGTAATACGAAAATCAGAACTAACTGCAAATAACTGAAATATGCTGGATCATCAGATTCTTTTGACTCGTAAAATAAGATAGGAACTCTTATCACAAGTGAACACGTTTAAAATAAGGATAAATTATATCTTAATTTCAAAGATACTTTTTACACTTTAAATTGAAAAATTCAGATTTGTGTAACGAACACACTTTAATAAACATTGTATACAGCAGTTGTGGTTCAAATTTTTCAATTAGGAACAATGAATTCCGGAGTTGAGTTGTATACAATTTCGCTCGCGTACGTGACGGGATAGCAAAGAGTGCTCATTCCTTTCTTTATCATAGTTAGAAGAGTTATTGTTGTTGTTTGTGAATTTTAGTGGCGCAAGAGCCAACCTTAGCTAAATTGCGCCAGTCGTATGGTTAGATTATTAACAACTTTTTAATAGAGACTGCGTTCAAGTAATTACACCAAAAGATCTTTTAAAAGAACTACATTAAAAGATTGAATTACACACGGTAAAAAGTTTAAAATGTTATTTGAAAAAATGACAAAACCTAGGATTCATGGACTGTAAGGTTAAAAGTGGTAAAACCTAGATATAATCGTAGAAGCCAATGACCCTTAAGAACTGAAAAATATTTCCATAGGGATTTACTCCCATTAACTCTGACATTGTCTAGGATGAAGTTTTTAAAAAATGAATACGCTGAGTATTGAAATTTGGGCATTCAATCAATATATGATAAACACTAAAAAAGGATTGCATGTAGGACATGTAGGTGCCCTTTCTCCGAATAATAAATACGCGTGTGTCCCACACGCAGATGAGTCAACTTCGTATCCTGTCTACGCAAAGACAGAGCCAGCCACCGACTAATTACAGGTTTAACAGCATGCAGTTTGTTATTGATCTTTTGATCCCATGTTTCCTGCCATAATCCAAGTATAAAATCAGCAAAGGACCTCTTGATATCACACGCCATTAGAAGAGAAAATAATAATTCTTCGTTTCGTCTTATTTATGAAAAAATATTGCAAAATCGCTTCATTTGCTCTACATTATGGCCTTGGTCACTAGAAACGAACCTTCTTTCGCGGTAAGCGTTCTTTCCTCTCCTATTCTGTACTCAGTGTTTCTGTAATATGATAGAAAGCATTTTGCACTTGAGTTAATGGACAGAAAAAAAAAAAAACCATCGCAAAATGCATGGCATTTTTTTTTTTTGTTTTCCTAAAATTTATATGGCATTCTGTGTATTTAAAAATATTCAGACCAGCGGTCTTTGTAACATGTGTAAATATATTCTATAAATTAAATATTTTAATTTAAAAAAACAGGTTATCTTAAACTATTTGTGAATTAGTTCGAAGAAACCTTTATTTCCACAATACACGATCATTGAACATGCGTGTTGAGATTGTAAAACGGTTTATTATTTGTCATCAATTATAAAGTATACCTGTCAGCATACGTTTCTTGCGAAGGTAGAAAAATCTGTCACAACATTTAATCGTACAAATATCAGACATAGACTGTTATAGCTATGTAAATCAGTGAAATTGCATGGCGGTGGTGTTGACTGGAATTGTGCAAATTGGAGGTTGAATTCCTCCAAGGATCGAGCCTGCGATGTTTGGATTTGAAGTCGTGTTTCTTACATATTCGACAAAAGCGAGCGTTGATGTCCAGCGACTATTACTGGCTTATTAAGATGTCGCCACAACCTCTCTGGACGATTTCTTCAACTAAAGATTCTTGAATTAAAACTCGTCTTTCTCCTTAGGACCTACACACTGTGGACCTCGAGGACTTCCAGTACGGCGGCACCAACATCACAGGCTACAAGTTGGTGGATGAAGAAAGTCCCACATACACCGACGTTCTCGAGAGCTGGAGAAGTCCAATGTTCCGCTCCTCGGGCAGGGAACCTTCTCTAACAGTAAGCCCCTTTTTGATTCTTCCTACAAAATGCCTGAGAGGATTTAGCGCATATTTTCATGGGCATTAGCTAATGTGTACGAAGAATATCTTGCTTCTCCATACACATTATCAAGAGTCGAAGTGCCAAAACTAAAAATTTTATCAAAATGTCATTTGCAGTTATTAACTAATCGTCGTGGAGGAGAAAATTTCTAAATAACATAAAAGTACTCTGAAAATGAGACCCTTTAAAATTAAAAAAAAATTATTTTCCAATGAAATAATATGCAAATGGCTATTATTCGAAAAACATAATTTTTAATAACTCCTTTTTTTCTTGGGTCGTGTCGGTCAAATGCCACTTGGTCATACCAAGACAAATGAGAATAGTTCTTTCGCATTAAGACAGAAGTGTGTGTCTTCCGTTGTGAACGAGCACTGTTCAGGTGAAAGGACGACACGACACAACCCTTCTTAGGGGGCGGTCGAACTCCTTCACCCATCCGCAAGTGATAATTGAGATCCAAACCAGAGATCGACTCAGTACACTCAGAGGTATCATTTGTTATGGGAACTTGGAGGAATTTGCGGTGCCCCAACTGTCATGAGCCAACACGGCGGTCTTTGGCCGAGACGAGGACAGAACTCACTACCTTTCGGTTACGAGACTGATGCTCTACCAACCAGGTTACCGCCATTTCTTCTTCTTTCCTGAGGTCCTGCAAAATGTCGCAGAGGATTTAGCGCATATTTTCATGGGCATTCACTAATGTGTATGGAGAATATCTTGCTTCTCCATACACATTATCAAGAGTCGAAGTGCCATAACTAAAAAGTTCATCACAATGCCATTTGCAGTTATGAGTTGGTTGGTTTGTGTTGTATAATGGCGCAAGAGCCCTGTTTGGCCATACTGCGCCAATCAAAAGGTAAGGGTGTAAAAGACTTAAAAAAAACTCATTTGTTAAAATGCAGCACAAATGTGTGGAGACAGAACTGCACAAGACTGATATGAAAAATTTTTTTAGTATCCATGAAATTAAGACTACGATTTATGAAAATTTGTTTAAAATGATGTCAAAACCAAGAACCTAAATAGCCATATTTAACAAAAACAGAGTAATAAAATTAAATGCACGTAAAAAATCCCATAGCTCTTAAGAATTTAAAAATATTTGGGTTTTATTTTTCACCTACGTCTTGTAATGCTGAAGACGAACTTAAAAAGCGAGCCCGATAAGAATTAAAAGCAGGGCATTCTATCAAGATATGAAGAACACTAATTTGAACTTGATAGATGTTGCACATAGCCGCAATTTCTCCAAATGTGAGATATTTATGAGTAAAGCGCATTTGCAGTTATAAATTAATTGTCATAGAGGAGAAAATTTGTAAACAACATAAAAGTGCTCTGAAAATTAGACACTTTAAAATTTTAGAAAATTCTTTTCCAATGAAATAATATGCAAATGGCTATTATTCGAAAAACAAAATTTTTAATCTAAAATATTTTATAAATAATAAAACAAAGAGAAAAGCGTGCATAATAGCTCTAATAGTTTAATTCTAATAACTTATCTTTCTAATGAAATTGATAATGTTATTCTTTTATTTTAAGTTTTGACAACGACTGACATATAAAGAAAAAAGGAATTAACTTCTAAGGAAACATTTTAGAAATTCGATATAAAAATATATTACAATATTAAGCATGGAAATTAGCTTTTATACTTGCATATATTTTTCCTTGTTATCAAAAGATGCTGAGAGATATCAAAATTGCATTTATGGCAACCATTTCATCAGAAACAATTCCATTGAATGCTAATAGAGCTCGTTTGTTGACAACCGGAACTTTTGACAAAAGCAATGGTTCTACGGGAAAATTTGGTTTTCGCTTGGATGCTAAGGAAACTGGAAAAGATAAATTATTGCCCAGCTTACCTATATGTTTAAATACAGTGTGGGAAGAACTGCTCCATATATCTCAATCATCGACGAAAGAAAACATAAAAAACTATTACGGAATCAGCATGACCTTGAACAATTTCAAACTAGTACTCTGCATCCGTGGTTTCATAAAATTACCTGTTATGAGTGGGGCAATTTGTACAGAAGGGATGCGATCCCCACTGATGGGTGACCTGCCACCTCGTGGACGATCCCCAAAATTTCCAAATTCTCAAAACGATGAATTAATCTCAGCATACCATTCAATAAAACGGAGGCTTTTATTTGCCTCTTGATACCTTTCACCGTGCGGAGCTTTCGCAAAGGTTTGTCTGTGTTTCTGACAGAAAAGTTTAACTACTATTGTTCAATCAAGCAAAAATTGTATGCTTGTGCCATCGAATGACTGAATTCGAAAATAACACTCTCTCTCTTTAGACGGAAGCGGCTCTACTGTACGACGCCACAAGGCTGTTCTCCAGAGCTCTTACCGATCTGGACAGAGGTCAAAAAATCCACATCAAATCTCTATCCTGTGACACTGAGGAACCCTGGCCACACGGAATCTCTCTCATCAATTATATGAGGATGGTAAGAAGTGCCCTTCTGTTGGATTTATTTTTCATTAAGTATTAAGAGGATTTTCTTCGCTCTAAGCGGTATTGTTAATACTAACATTTTTGCCTATCTTTTGTGAAAACATGAATATACCTGTTTTCTTTTATATAAATTGATATTTGTGAAAGCAGAGAGCTTACATACAGTTCTGGTATTTAAAATTTATATTTTATCTATGTTAATTATATAAGAATAAATAGTGCATTTAGTTATTCTTTTCTATTGCTTTAAAAATATAGATACAAGCGTAAAATAACATCCATAAAAGGATTAAAATAAATAGGAAATCTCCGTCTATTTTTGTAAATCAAAAAATATTTTTTATGCGTTAACAACAGACTTTGTTCAAGTGTATTACGCCATTTTATTCGGCATAGATGTAGAGATTTAATTAGCGGCCATTACCATTCTACATTTAGTTTTAATTTCTTATAATAGATGGTACCATGGGCTCTACTAAATGCACCATAAGATACGTGACTTCAAGTTTTTGAAAAGAGAACTGTGAGCATTCGATCGGCAGACAGAGTGGATCATTCGTTTCGATAGCATGGTTATTTAATACTCAGCTGGGGTACATTGTTTTGCCCTGGGGCATTTATTTAGGCTTCACCTTTGGTGTCATCTAAATGTTAAACTTTTATCTCTGATGTAAATAGCCTGTCCTAATCGTTAATGTCATTTCTTTTAAATATTTTTTTTGTAAATAAATTAAAAGTTTTTTTTATTTATTTAAAAGCTTCTTCTCTTTAATCAGTAACCCTAGACACTGATCTGAAGGAGTCTGAATGGGCATTTTGTCTCATCCATTCCTACATGTATCTGCAGGCATTTACTGCTCATAAGAATTGCTCAGAAGCATTTTCTCCTTAATTTATGTCCTTTTCGATCATTTTGCAAATGAACTGTGGTCGCGGCACTGCAATTCATTTTCAAAATGACATCACAGGTGAACCCCAGTTGCACCATTAAATTTCGCGGATTATCAGAAATTTAGTTTCGATTCTTACTTTTTTTGAATTAATATAACTTGACTATTTTTTCCCCTGCAGATTAATGTGAAAGGTTTGACCGGCGATATCAAATTCGACCACCATGGATTTCGATCAGATTTCAAACTCAAAGTGCTCGAACTTACTTACGATGGTTTGCGAGAGGTAAGGTCATTTTCTTTCTAGTATTATGAATTTGCAAATTAAATGCGTTTTGTTAATAAGTTCTCTGGATAATGAGGTGAGACATCCTTCTAGATTGAATAGGAAAAAAAAAGTGTTTTTCATGGAGTTCTTTGACAAATCTCTGAAAGTTTTCTAAAGTTCGAATTACGGTTTGAATTACATGAGGCGCACCAATTTCTTGCAACGAGAGAGCTGGATAATACTTTTTTGAATGAAGACAGCTATAGCAATTTTATACATTTCTAATCTTTAAAAGAAAAACTGCCAATTTTTTCAGGATCATCATCTTTATTTTTGTTGTTGCCTCTTTCTAAAATTTAAAACTTATTTAACGAATCAAAATAAATCCTACCTTAAGATTAGATAATGAGGGCCGTGATTTTCATGGCCGTTTCGGCTAATTCAGAACTGATTATAATATCGAAAATAATACCTTCCATTTTTAAGCTCGCAGGAATGCGTTACTTTGCTAGAATATATTTCTTACGAGTAAATTATATTTCTTATCATTATCTACATGTCTTTTATGCGCGGCCGTACCAGTCATAGGGTCCCGACAAAACTTTGACTACTTATTAATTTCACTTACGCGAAGGTTATAGGCATAATACAATAATCTAAAGAATAAAAAATATTTTCCGATCTATTTACCGCATCAATTAACCACCAAATAACTCGCCAAGGAGATACAACAGATTCAGTAAAGACACTAAATTCAA
>JAPMOQ010020901.1:10687-26654 GCA_026543055.1 Argiope trifasciata
ATTTTGTTCCATGTTAGTCTTCAAAAAATTATCTTTTCAACTGTATTAAAGATTTTATGGTATAGCTATTTTCTATATTTAATCAATTTTAAAAGAAAATATTTTGATCACATTTTCTAGTATTAAACTTGAGAATTATGAACGAATGGGAAACGGATCACGAGATAGAATAAATAGTTTCTTTCATTACCATCTGAAAGAAAACCAAATTTTACGATTCTAAAAGAATACACAAATCCAAGACATAAAAATGAATATTTGTTTGTAGAATAGAATAATAAAAACAGAATTAATACTATTTATGCCTTAATTTTAGCGTTTTTTGCTATAACTTCCGAAAATATTTAATCACAAATAATTTTAAACCATCTTAGTTTTCAAAAAATTATCTTTTCAACTACATTAACGATTTGATGGTATAAATATATTTTCTGTGTTTAATCAATTTTAAGAGAAAATATTTTAATCCCGTTTTCTAACACTAAGCTTGAGAATTCTGAACGAATATGAAACGAGTCACGAGATACAATAAATATTTTCTTTCATTACCATTCTCAAAGAACACGAAGTTTAACAATTCTAAAAGAACACACAAATCTAACATATAAAAATGAATATTTGTTTATAGAAAAGAATACTAAAAATAGAATAATTACTATTTATGTCTCTCCTTTATCTATTATTCAATTTCAATGAATGCATTCACTGTCGATTTGTAAATAAAAATCCATCCTAATGAAACAAGATATCTATTTTAAATTCCAAACGATTTTTCCAAGATTTTTTTTTCTACAGCAGCAACACGCCGGGTATCAGCTAGTTTATTACACTTCTGACAATTGCCTGGCAATTCTGAATGTCTTGTTCTGTTTCAGGCTGGCGAGTGGAACATCCACACGGGTCTGAACATGACAACGAACTACACCAGAGCGGCGGAAGAGATCATCCAGTCTTTGAAGAACAAAACTCTCATTGCGACCACAATTATCGTAAGTGCTATTATATCCTACTTTGTCATTAACTCTCATCATAAAATTTTAATTTGCTAATTAATAGTTGAAAATTAATTTCCTTAAATAGTTTAAGAGGACATATAAGGGGACTCGATTAGGCACTTTTTGAATTATTCACTTTAGATGATGACATTTTTTATGCATATGAATTAAAATATAATAACCATGTCTTAATTTTGTAATTTCAATTTTTTTAGAAATATTTTCACCCACAAGCACTGAATTTTCATAAGAATTTGAAGTTTTACTGTACTAAAATTGTATTTTACCTATGTAACCGTAACTGTTTTCCTCGGCCCTTTATTGGCCGCTGCCATGAACAATCAGTCCTTGTCTTGGAAGCGAGCGTTAAGCATGATGTCGTCCCCGAATATTATTTTAATGCATATTGTTAAATGTTGTTGTTCCAAATAGTTTTGTCCTCGTGTATATCATGTCTTTTGATGTCATTAAATGTATTTCAACTTATTGGAATGATTTATTAATTTTATTAGTCTACCCAGATTGAATTAAAATTTTGGCGCTCTGAATACCCAAGTTTCTTTAATGTTTAACCTAAATCTTCATGATTGATTTCATTCAATTTCCTCAAGCATCTGAAATATTTCGAAAATATTTCAATATAAATAGAACATAATTTTGAAAAAAGTAATTAAAATATATTTATCTTTTCTCTATATTCTGAATAACCCATTTATAAAGTTTTTTTTTTAGTTGAATTTAAATATAGACTTTGATTCGTATGTAAATTTTGAAAAACGCGAAAACATATGAAATAGAAAAATCTGTCCATTAAATATTCTAAATTTTGGTTTCGAATTTATTACAGCTAGGAGAATTTCTTTAAGTATCTGCGATTCAAAACGCTTCATATTAAGATATAAGGCTTAAGATATGTAAGATATCCTGTTGTGCTGCAAGATATTGATATTCTATTAAACGTATGGTACATATAGCGTTTTAGAATTCCATCGGTTTCGTTTATTCTCTTCACTTCACTTCATCATTTACAAACCATTGCCAGATTTCAAAAGGTTTACAATGGATCATCCGTTATTATATAAAATAATATTAGTAAAATATGTTTATCAAAGTGAACATTCGTTTGCTTTTACTTTTAATAATAATTTAACAGAAATAAAATTTGCAGTTATAAAATGTCTGAAAAGGAATCGTCTGCTAAGTGTCTGTTAACAGATTATGATATTTACTGAACAGACATGTTCTATTGTAAAAATTATTTACAGTCGCGATATTTTAATTCTGTGAAATATTTCTGAACCATCCTTTGTATATCTTTCATTTTCACGAGTTTGCCTTCTTTATTCCCGTAGAAGATATTTGTTTTGTAAGAAAAAATAGTGAGAGGTAGATCGGACTTCAAATTATTATTCAGAGCTACCAGTAACTTTTCTATACTTTTTTTTCCAGAACGCTCCATATACTATGCTGAAAGAGAACCACGAGTCCCTGGAAGGTAACGATAAATATGAGGGTTACTGCATCGACCTTCTCAAGGAAATCGCCAAGGTCATAGGGTTCCACTTCAAAATCAAGCAAGTCGATGACGGCAAGTACGGCGAGGGAAACGAGCAAGGCGAATGGAACGGAATGATCAAGGAGCTCATCGATGGGGTCAGCCTGATTTCTTTCTATATCTCTTCTGTTCTGATTACTTATGCTGCATTTTCATCGATTGCACGAGTTTTCTATCTCTCTCCATTCAAAAGAATAAATGTCAGCAGGAAACTAAATCTAAAATGAAACACTTTATTTAGTCGAAGTCTCGAATCCTTGGCATGTGGCGTAGGACGGGTGTGAAAGGCTAGAGGCATCAATTGGAGCTTTAGAGCTACCGCCTGTAAAGGCTTTATGCGACGAAATATCGTCCACATACGCCGACGAAAGGGACGTCACACAGGTGTCGTACCTTTCGTTTCGTTTGCTGACGAAACGTGCTGACGATATTTCGCGGTGTGATAAGGTCTTAAGGTCCCTTAAGGACGGGAAATGGTTCAACGTCATCCTAATTCAAGCCAGTGCTTAGCAGTTAAACTTTGGAGTGAGCGATAACTAACACGTTGACTGCAACAACGAGATAACTCGTAGATTGCGTCCTTTTCTAGGACGAGTTATCTCGTGCTGTGTTTACTTGCCATTTTTGTGCAGCTACGAATGAACTCGTCGTATATCAGTGCTCATATCTATAGATGACTTCTGGAAAAGAACAAAAAAATCCATTCTGGCTTGCATGAACAGAAAATTGATTAAAAAAGTAGTATACAGGGATATATGGTAGGGGGAAGAGTTGAGTTGTTTTTCTCCTCCCATATTTTCTTCCGCACCGAGTTTGTTGTTTCCTTCCTACATCCTGTAATCAACTCAAATCAAGGGGGAAAGGGGTTGATGCAGTAAGGAAAAAACTCAACTCGGAGGGGGGGGGGAAAGAAAAAGGAAGCAGGAGAAAAACAACTCAACGCTGCCTCCTACCATATACCCTCTGTATCCTACCGAAAAACGAACAAAAAATGTGATTATAAGAATTAGTTAGGGTCATTTGTGGCCAGATTTCTGAAAACTGTCGTGGCATTTAATGTGTTAAGACCTGGGAAGGTTGAGAAGAAAAAAGAAACAGCCGTTAGTCGGAGCAAAGAAATTTCATGGCCTGTGTTTAGTTCCATTTCCTTCTTTGCATTTCCCGTTTGCAACATACATTGCAACTTCGGTAAGCTTCTCTTTCCTTTTCCAGCGTGCTGACATAGCGATCGGCGACCTGACCATAACCTTCCAGCGGGAGCAGGCCGTCGACTTCACGATGCCCTTCATGAACCTTGGCATCAGTATCCTCTTCCGCAAACCCACCAAGAAGGTACCGAAGCTCTTTTCGTTCCTGTCGCCCCTCTCGCTCGAGGTGTGGGTGTACATGGCCACCGCCTTCCTCGGGGTCAGCCTCTTCCTCTTCATCGTGGCGCGCTTCAGCCCCTACGAGTGGACCAACCCGCACCCCTGCGACCCGAGCCCCGACGTCCTGCAGAACCAGTTCACGCTCCTCAACACACTCTGGTTCACTGTGGGATGTCTCATGCAGCAGGGATGCGAACTCACGCCCAGGTGAGCACTCTCCTACCGTCCGCTTACTGTCTTACCGTCAGGGAAAAAAACATCCTTAACATGGTTGCCGTAAGTAGACGAGTCTTAAGTAAGGAGGGAAGTAGGCATTAAAACAGAGCACGGCATTTGGCTAACTGAGTGCGCTATATTAGGCGATAAATTATTTATACTTCTGCTTATATAAATGTATTTATATGACAATAAAATTGAATTGCAGATAAACTTAGAAAGTCCTTGTTATTTAAGCTTTAAAATAATATCTTGCATAAGAAAGCCTTCAGCGATATTTCTTCAGGCTTTTGTTTTGATTTTTTTATAGACCTGAGGCTGCCGTCAATTAAGTAAAAACTATTGGATAATAACAAAATTGTCTGGTATTTTCTTGAAGATTCATCTGTCTTTAAGAGTGGAAAAGTTACGTTTTAAAACTCAATCCCCTCCCCCCGCCATCTGTTTTACACTAGAATTTATGAGATTTGAATAAAGTGAAAACGATGGTTTCAAATAACAAACTTAGGATCAGAGAAAAAATTAGTTAATTTGGAGCTGTTTAATTCATAATAAATCTGTTGTTGATATAAATAAAAAATAAAAACACGAAATTCAACAAAAAATTAAAATGTAAGTAAAACAAATAGGCAAAATTAAAGATATTTACTCCTTTCATATTCTTTTAAGAACTAACGAAATATTTATCGGAATCTTTGGAATAACTCATACCCCCAAAATTGGTTGCACAGTCTTCCATAGTATTTCTTGCTGATATCTTACATATAACGTAATATCCCCAAATTATTGAAGAATAAATATTTCCAAAGAATTTTAATAAGTGAAAACATTACTCAAAATTATTTAGCTGACATCAATTACGAACTGAACGTACAAGTCAAATTAATTTACTCGAAAATCCTGATGTAATTTAGTTGATGCAAAATGTGACTTGTCACCGGCGATTCTTCAAATGATAATGATACCTCTAAATGGTTCTTTTGGCGCCAAAAGAAATGCAGCCATTTCCTTCACCCCCAAAAGAAATGCAGCCCTTTCCTTCACCCCCAAAATGTAATAGAACATCTCGTTCTTAAGTCGATTGACTCCCTACTTTTAGGATTACTAGGGTTTTTCTCGTGACGTTAATTTTATTATTACACCCCCAATTTTTTTAAGTGGATCACAGTTCTAGTATATAGTTTCGTACCTGTCGATTTATTGGAGTTATGTCAGACTTCTATTCGCAAGATTTCATGGTTGCTTTTGTTTGAAGGTCTTCTTTAGGAGTCCTTAGAGACGATTCGACTGGTTCTTTGGGTTTAGAATCACAGCTTCGGTTTTGTGTGCGAATGTAATTCATTGCAATGACAAGTGTACAATCTGGGTACAATGACAGGTTTTTCTTCTCTAGGGCCTTGTCCACACGAGTTGTCGCTTGCATTTGGTGGTTCTTCACTTTGATCATGGTGTCTTCCTATACAGCCAACTTGGCAGCCTTCCTCACGGTGGAGAGACTCGTGTCTCCGATCGAAGGAGCCGAAGATCTCGCCAAGCAGTCGCACATCCAGTACGGATGCGTCGAGTCTGGAGCCACGCAGGCCTTCTTTAAGGTGAGACGCTTCTGCATTTTTAGCCGGTTGGCGATATTTACTTCCATAGTGGAACTTGCTCACCGGATATCATTAACGTTTGTGTTCCAGGAGTCCACCATCCCCACCTTCAAGCGGATGTGGGCCTTCATGCAGAGTGCTCGCCCGAGCGTCTTCACGGAGTCGAACGCCAAAGGCGTGGAGCGAGTCAAGAAGGAGAATTACGCCTTCCTCATGGAGTCCACCTCCATCGAGTACATCGTGGAGAGGGAGTGTGATCTCATGCAGATCGGAGGACTGCTCGATAACAAAGGCTACGGTGTGGCGACTCCCTCCGGTCAGTCATAAGCCGAATGCCAACGACCTGTCCGTTCATCAAGGGCCGTTCCTATTGCGCGTCCATCCGCAGACAAGCCGCGATCCCCCTTCAGACCCCTCTTGCGGTTTACTGGTCTCCTTTGATGCCTGTTGATTCTACCGACAAATTTCTAGTAGAATTGACAGGCATCAAAGGAATACAGTAGGGCCTACTAGGGAGGGCCTAGAGAGGGAAAGCATGGCTCGTCTGAAGCTTCTCCGGTCGTGTAAGCACCACTTAAGCCGAGCTCCAACGAAATGTCCATTCGGCAGACGAGTCACGCGTTCCCCTTTCGACCTCTCTTGTGGTTTTCTGGGTTCCCTTTTTGTGGTTTCCCTTTTTATCAACACATTTCCGGTAGAATCGACAGGCATCAGAGGAACCCAGAAAACCACAGGAGGGGTCGAAGGGGGCACGCGTGGCTCGTTTGAAGGATGGACGCGCCGTAGGAACGGCCCTATAGTTGTTGTTGTTGTTTGGTTTACTGGTGCAAGAGTCATAGCTGGCTATACTGCGCCAAACATATGGTAAAATAAGAGAAGATTTAAAACAAAATGTTTTCTAAAAAAACTAAATGTATTGTTAAAATTACATAGAATATGTTCTTACAAATATTAAAAATCTATTTAAAAGTAGGGAAATGATTGGAGAAAATACAAGAAAAATTGGGCAAAGAAGACCCATTGAACAAAAATGCAAAAGCAGGCGAAAAACCTGTCAAATGCAGTTGATGAAAAATGGTCCTATAGAGTTGATTTGCAAAAGCTCTGGATTTCTATAGTTTCACAGTATTGATCCGATTGTATAGTTATGCATTTTCTAAGGTGTAAATTGACACATGCTGCAAAAATGAATCCAGCTCTGCTACCTCGTTAATGGCCCAATTCTCTCTCGTTAATGGCCAAAGAGGCAAATTGAGTAAGGGACCGAATAAAGCCCTTCATATCTACATCTACATGTTGATGGACTCTTCGGTGATGATTTGGCGACATCTCTGATCTGAACTAGTTTCTTACATCTGAAATGCGATTTTTACATTTGCACACTTCACCCAAATAGAAGAGGCTCTGAGGTTAAAGAGATTCTTACTTTAAGATTGCTTTGGCTTTCTTTAAATGCAGTGAATTCAAAATTTAAATTTTCGATAGATAGAAATAATATTCATAAACATTAACAAAAACAACATTTTGCAAAACAATGTAATTCAAAATAATGATACAGTAAATGAATAACAACTATGTGTTGAGTATGCTGGTGATGACTCTACACTTGATGATGAAAATGAAATATAAGTTTACGGTGTAACTAATTGGAATAAACAAAGGAATTGCGGTGTAGCTAAAATGATGAAACGATGCTTCTATACCATGCGGTCTATTACTATAAGAAGGGGCATGGAGTCACCCCGCTACCAACGGTATGCATCGAGTCCAAGTTCAAATCTCTTTCTGACGTGTCATGACCAGCGCAGTTATAAAAAAAGGAGCAACACTAGAATGAGTGTCCGCCAACATGGCGCGTTGGTAGCAAAGTACTGAACACTATGTAAATCTCGAGTACAGAAACTTATTAGAAGAATAATCACTATAATCTAAAATAAGAAATGGAGCCGAGGAGCGTATATTTATCCCAACGGTGGGGACAGACATGATATTCAACACAAATTATTTACTTGCAACAGGCAGTAATGCATTTGGCATAATTCCCATTATATCTTATGCAATCTATTCTAGATTGAATCACAAAATCCATCTATTGAATGCCCCACAGTTAGACTTTTTATTAAACTTTGGTCTTCATACTTATAAAAGGCGCTTCTATATTTATAAAGGTTCCTTTTATTATTATATAAACCCCGCATATGTTCAATATGAGATCGAAAAATTTTGTGATTACAACGCCATATAGACACTTGGCTGCACTTAAGATCTAATTATGAAATTCAAATCCTGATTTGTCGTATCAGCGAAGATAGATGATATACGGCTTTCCCCTTTTCACTGCAATTAGGTCAAAGACTAATGAATGTACTGTAATTCAGCTTATTCTTAAACATATTTTATTTAACTTGATTTATTTCACGATTGTAAAATAGTGATATTGCAATTAGATTTATCTCCCCACTTCCTAGTATAGTGAAATATTCAAACTTTGTACTCTTGCTAATGGCAACACAGAATCACAATAATATCTGTTATTGTTGTTGTTGTTTATTGGGTTTTATTGGTGCAAGAGCCATATTTTGGCTAAACTGCGCCAGACTATTGGTTTAAATCATTTATACAGCATATTAAAATTGAGATAAAAAGTAAATTTTTTTATCACTATTTTAAAATGTAACATTTGAAATTGATAGAGAGATTTAAAAAGACTATAGAATTTAAATAGAATTATAAAATCCAATGATTTTTAAGACGCTAAAATATTTTTATGGGGATATTCACGCACTAAATCTTGTAGTGATAATGTTAGTGTCAAAGAAAACAAATGATTGCAATGATGATTAAAAGAGGAACATTGAATTAAAATGTGTAAAGCGATAAAGTCTACAGGGCATGTTGGACATATCGGTGCTTCATATCACAACAACAAATGTTGATGAGTAAAACGGGTGTGTCCTATGCGAAGACGAGTTAGTTTTACATCAATCTCTCGCGTAGGTATCGCAGGCCACAAATCTACAGAGGTTTTAATAGAATGAAGCTTATTATGAACCTGTGTATTAGCAATTATTCTGCCATAACTAATTAATAAAATTAGAGAATGATCTCTTTGTATCCGTTTAAACAAGAGATTGCTGCAGAAAAGTAGAAGCGTCTTTGGCAGCTTTTTCCGCTAATTCATTTCCAAAGACTCCAACATGGCTAGGAACCCAACAGAAAATTATATTAAAACCATTATTACGAAGGGTATTTAAAGTGGATAAAATATCATCAGCAACTGGGAGAATTCGATTGTTAAAATTAGAAAGGGTTTTCAATGCACTCTTGCTATCAGAATATATGCAAAATTTACGTTGGGCAGAACACAATAATATCAGAACCTCAAAATCGATTATCGAATAGTTTCATTAAATTTTAATCACATATGAGTATCTCTAAGGTTGGTAATATAACTCTTTTTTTAGAAATGAATTGTAAAATATTAGGAAGCAGAGAATATATAAGAAGATTATTCTTTTTTTTTAAATATGAGGCCTTGGGTTCCCTTTGCAGGGTCCCCGTATCGAACTCCGCTGTCGAGCGCCATCCTGAAGCTCCAGGAAAGCGGGGCCCTGCACATCCTGAAGGAGCGCTGGTGGAAGCAGCGTTTGGGCGGCGGCAAGTGCAGCAAGGACGAGACCAGCACGGCAGGGTCGGCCAGCGCCTTAAGCCTCGCCAATGTGGGGGGAGTGTTCGTGGTGCTGGGAGCCGGGCTCGTCGCGGCCTGCATCGTGGCCGTCGTCGAGTTCGTCTGGAAGTCGAGGAAAGTGGACAGCGAGGAACGGGTGAGCCATCTCCTCTCTCTTTCTCTTCCAACAGGCGCCATTTAAGGTGGGCTCGCACGAGGCCAACTATTGCCCGCGATCGTTGCCTCTCTGCTGTTGTCCTCGTGTGAACACTTGAGACAACGTTTGTCCCGAAATGACAATTATTTGCCATTGTCCCGTTGTGGTCGGGTAATTTTCCGGAAGTAGGCATGATCTTCTATTGCGGGCAATAATAAGCCTCGTGTGAACCCATCTTTAGTCTAGGTCAAGGTTGGAAAATCTTTACAGATCCACGTGCCATTTTTTCTAAACAAATGACTAATGAGGTATTGATGTGCCGTAAAAATATGAAATGACTAATGAAGTATAGATGTGCCGTAAAAATATGAAATCATTAATGAGGTATAGATGTGCTGTGAAAATATGAAATGACTAATGAGGTAAAAATAACTAAATAAGAAGGGAATGACTAAAAAATGTAAGAATATGAATAAGAGAATGTAAGAACGACTAAAGAAATGACTAATGAAGTATAAATGTGCCAATTTCGATTTGCGATTATTGAAAAGATAATAAAACTAAACACTAACAAAACTCTTTATAGACTACGAAAATATACATTTTGCAGTGTATAGCAGTATAATTTTTAAATATTCTTGTAATTCAAGTTAAAGTAATATTAGCGTGACGTGTTACCGATTAGATGAGAAACTATTTACTACGAAAAAAATACATTTTGCACTGTGTAGTAGTAAATGTTTCAGTTATGCGTTCAAATCAAATGAAAGTAACATGAGTGTGACTTCTGTTACTGCAGATTAGAGGACAAATAACTTTTATTAGAATTGTAAGATGTTACTTTTTTCAGAATGCACTTGGATTGGATTTCATTGGCCAAACGGTTTCTGAGCGAGTCTTTCGCATTATTCATCGCTAAAAATACTGACTCGAAGGTACATGTATATGAATATTTAGTTAAAACAGCACGAGCCCAACTTTTACAAATAGTTAAATACGTCTGAAATCGAATTCCATGTTTCCAAAATTTCGTTCTGGCATTTCTACTTATATTGCTCGTTAATCTTTCAGTTTCAACTTTTTCCTTGTTTCTATAAATTTTTGAATCCATATTGAACTTGACTTGAAATCAATCAGTTGCATTTCAAATTATTCGATTGCCATTATCAAATGAATTGAAAAAAAAAAAACTACTTTATCAAATAAAGTCATACGCGAACCGTTTTGATCGGTGTCTTGCCCAAAATATTGTGCCGCGTGCTATTAGTTCGCCATCTCTGATCTTGGCAATATTGCTGCTTGATTACTGTATGTTTTATATTTTTTTTAAATCAATAAAAATACTTTTAAGTTATTAGCATTTTGGTTACATTTAAAAACACCGTGCTCAAAAATTAGGGGATATTTCAAAAAGGCATAAAAAATGAAGCCTTTCTCTTTATTTTGATTGAAGAGAACATCAGTAAAATAAATGACAGGGCTATTGTGGACTGACACGGTATCTGGTAAACCATCCACAACACTTTTTAAATGGAGCATCTGGTTCTAATTCAAGGGGGATTGGATAAGGTATTTGAATGGTGGAAACTTATTTTTGCCTATTTTTTAAAGAAAGAGCAAAGAATGTTGTTGGACAGTCTGATCTTATTATGTCTTCCTTGTACTTGGGGAATCACACACTATACATAACAACCAATGTATGGCTTTCTTATTGAGCTAGACTATGCCATCTTTCGGTGTTGTTTTTTTTAAATCAAGTTTCCATCTTTTTTCAAAATATTTGGGCTATTTAATTATGACCGTAAGTTAAAGTTTGTGCTCTGTTGGTTTAATTATTTTATGAACTTTATTTCTCAAATTTCAAAATTTGGGATTTGAGATGTCAAGTCAACTGCTTCCCCTGTCGTTTTCAAAGACGAATTGAAATTTGAGTATATCTTAATTCTGAAATTTAGAAGGATTTATCACTCTTCTATCATTTGAATTAAAGTCTTCCTTATTTGGATTATTTTAATACTTTTCAACCATTCTTTCCCATATACTCATAGTTTTTCCTTTATTTTCTTTTGATGATAAATTAGATACTTTTTAAATATTATAGAATGGAAACTACAATACTTTTATCTTTATGCAATAACTGTTGAATATCCCCAAATTTTTGTGTGTTATACCATTAATTTTGTTTTTACGAATGCGACCACTTCTTGAATTGGTGATTCAAAATCTCATATGCCGGCGTTCTGGCTTAGGGCTAGAGTGTTTTCCTAGTGTTCTGAGCATCCCGGGTTCGAGTATGGTTGTTATCTTGTGTTCCATCTGTGAGTAGTGGGAATGTGCCTCTTCTGTAAAAAGGGATTGTGCTAGCGAAAGCGAAGCATGAAGTAGCTAAGCCATTAAGGTCCTAGTTGGCGCTACTGGAAAACAAGGGAAGCTAACTTAGACTTAAAATGGCTGATAGCGATCAGCGGGCTTGTCAATGACAAATGCTATTGTAAATAACAACAACAAATATGATCTACATACTTAAAAGAATAATAGAAAACTAACAAACCAGTCAGTAAAACCCAATTTATGATCCAATGGCGTCGATTTTTGTTTCTTATGAAAGACCATGTCTTTTAGTTGAGCCCCATTTCTTCTACCCGCCTTCTTTAGTGTGGGAGTTTCAAAAACACTGTGTTTCTATAAGATTCTTTCCTACGGCTTATCAATGCCAAGTGCCATTGTAAACAACAACAAATTATTGATGATGATAACGAGTCCATGTTTCCCACCAAAAGTAAGACCCTGAGCACCCAGAGGGCAGAAGTCTGACTTCTAGCTCAAATGATGATGACAAACACATTCGCTTGGACAACTCCTTTTTACAGGGGGGGGGGGACATACATGCATCTCACAGATAGAACACAGAATGACAACCATGCCGGAACCGGGACGCCCAGATCACGGGGAAGACACGCTACCCAGGACACCGGCAACAAATTATTGTATGGAGTATGTATTTCTTTACCTATTTAGACATCACACGTTGTATAAGTGCTTGTGAATGAATAAAATGTAATAGTTTTCAAAAAAGCAAAAGTCTTTGAATGAGAAAGGGGATCTTTTCCTGCAGGAACCTCTGTGCGTCCTGTTCTGCCGCGAACTTCGCTTCGCCATCTTCTGCGGGGGCTCCACCAAGCCCATCCTTCCGAAGCACAGCCCGGATGACAGGCAAGCCCCGGAGAACGGCCTGCCCTTCATGCCGCTCACAGGCTTCAGCAGCGTCACCACCAAGGACAACTTCTCTTGACAGGAAGAGACAGGGGGCGGCGCCATGCCCCTCGAGCCCACGGCAGACGAGCAGGTAACCACCCTTTCGCACTCCCCTCTTGTAGAATGGGAACGAATGAATGAAGAAAACGCTACACAAGAGTAATCTCTATAAATAAAAATGAGTGTTTGTCTGTATGTCTGTTATGCCTTCCTGGACCGTTCGATTGCGATGAAACTTGCTCAGCTTATTGCTTACACCTACGGGATGGTTATAGGGATAGTACAATGATCTAAAATAAAAAATTTGAATCTCAACCGCATCTATTCACCAAGGATAAAACTCCAAAAAACTCGCTGCGGAGACAATCGATTCTGTAGGAATGCTAAATCCGAGTGAAAGGTTCATATTTTGTAGATATAGAACGCAAACGACATGCAAGTCATTCTGAGAGATAACTGTGTTATAAATTATGCGAGAAAGTGTTGGGGAGACCAATCCTGGGGGTTTTAAATTTGAATTAAATGTTAGGGTTTTTCACAGTAACCACCAAAAATATAGTAGTACAAATAATCTTGCACAACATTAATTTACAAAAAAAATATATTTTCAACTGAATTAACGATTTTATGGTACAAATATATTTTCTATGTTTAATCAGTTTTGAAAGAAAATATCAAAATAATTTTTTTATCACAAAATTAATCTGAATTTTTTGGAAACTTCTCATTGAGCAAGCCGTAGCATTAGCGATGCTTTTAAATTTTTTACTTATTTCTTTCGAAGTGAAGCCCTCACCATTATCAAAATCAAGAACAAAATAATTTTTACTCATGGAAAAAAATTCAATCCCTGAGAAGAATTTGAGGCAAAACTAAATTTTCATCTCAACTCATAACTTTTTTTAATCTTTAATTTAAAAATGTATCAAAAAACTTTGGTAACTCCATGCATTTGGATTAGCAATTATTTTTCTACAAGCAACTTTTATCTTAATTTTTTAAAAACAAACTGAAACATTTTTGTATAGTGTACTAGTTGAAGTGATACAACAAACTTCATACCAGAGTTAGAAACTAAAAATTCTATGCTATTTAAAAATTAAGCTACTGTTAATTGATTGAATTAAAAGGGGTTGAATTGCAATATTGTTAGAAATATTTTTTGTACGTCCTGAAAAAAATATATATAAATATATTTTTGCTTAAAATGTATTCTAAGCTGATGCGTCACCACTGCAAAACCTAGTATATGAAAATTATCAGCAAAATCAATTTCTACACTTTTAGAAACGGAGAATCACACACAACTTCATCCATTAAAAATATAAATTTAATTAATACGTTTTAAAGCACTTTAAATACTTGATGAAATAATATGTCGTACACATTAATGATTTTCTAAATTCAAAGTTTGGACAGAAGCAAAATTAAACAGGAAAATGATAACATTTACAAAGTTTCATCAGCCAGTTATTCTAAAATAATCATAATAATTTCCTGCTGTTGCCAACGCCAAAGGTACAGTGCACTTGATCTATAAGAGCTCCTGTTGCCAACGCCTCACACTCTTCGTTATTTATTGCAATAACCTTGAAATGTACTTGAAAAATATACAGAATCTATTGCAAGTCTTTGACACATTTTAAAACAAAATATTAAATATCTAATTATGTTAGAAACTACATCCTTGGGCTGCATCTTTTCAGGCACTAACTGCATCTAAACTGAACACCATTCCAATTCTGGTCTTCGCTGACATCGACTCTGGATTGAGAACGTAATTCGTGCTTAGTTTGAAAAATCTTGAATATGAACAAGACATATAAACAAATCTATAGAGATTTTCCCACCCCTCTTTTGAGGTTAAAGTGCGAAATCAAAAATCAAACTATTTTATAGGCAAAATTTTTCCAATTTAAAAAGAATTTTAGTTCTCTCCTTCATGCCTATTGGTTTGTTTTGCATTCAGTTTCAAAATGTGTCAAGGGTTTTTAGTATTCCCCGTGTTCCAATTTATAAATTTTGAGCTTATAATCAAGTGAGAACATGATATTGTTTAACTTGGGTTTTTGGAGCCTCAAAACGTGAAGGAAACACAATGTTGAAGCATCAAATTTCGTAAGCAACAATTAGCGATTTAACTCTTTTTTTTATTTTCGAGTCAGCTTTCACTGTATAACTTTTGAAATATTTATCGTCTGCTAATGTAGCTTTTGAAGTCGGCTTTCACTGTATGGGTTTTGAATTATTTATCGCTTACTGTTGTAGTGTTTCCCTTGGAAATCACTGTATTATTTCCTAATTCACTTAACGTTTTATAAAAATAAACCAAAAAAGTTAAAATATTGTTTGTTTAATCTATGAAGATTGTTGGTTCAGAGATAATTTCAATTTCAATTAAAGTCAAAGTTATAAGAAAATAATGTCACATTTGGCGATTTGCCTTCAACTAAAGTTACAACTTGATTTTCAAATTATGCATTCTCTGAATTCTTACGAATTATCTTCATTAATCAAGTCATTAACCATTTAAAACTGGTATGAAACAAGACCATTAGACTACGCACGCGTCGATATTTAGAAACGCGACGGTTTTTTTTAAAAAAATCTCAAAATTGGTCCAGTTTCATAAATTCGTTTGTCAGCTAGAAAACTTGAAAATGAAAGTTTTAAAAAAATGTATTACATATGAGAGAGGTGGAGAGGGAAAAATCCCCTGATTGTTTCACACCCGTTTAAACTGGCTATTGATTTAAATTAATTAGGGCCGATAATAACTTAAAAAATAATAATGTTCTCACATGATTACTTGAGATTTAAGGATTTGGATTTAAATTTCTGTCCCAAGATCCTGGTATAGAATATGTTGCGTTGAAACAGCGAAAAATTTCTCCATTAAGATAAAAAAATAGTTTAATATTGTAGAAAATGTAACTGACTCTTTTCGAACTAGTCAAACGTTAAAAAAGGGAAAAAGTAATTAAAACTAGATTTTGAACTTCATGGAAAATCCCCACATCTTTAATATGTAAGAAAATGTTTGGACAATGCGTCTCACCCAATAAAAAATCCAAGTTAAAATGGTTGGATTTAAAATGGTTATTTTGGCGTAATGCGTTGGCGGAATTGTGCCAATACGTAGGTTGAATTCCGCCAAGGATCG
>JAPMOQ010020901.1:26664-71807 GCA_026543055.1 Argiope trifasciata
TCGGATTTGAAAGCCAGTATCTTATCCACTATACAAAAATGGCCACCAATGTTTAGTGGTAGTTACTGGCTTATTAAGATGTCACCACAGTTATATCGAAGATCAATAAAACGGGCGCATTTCATTAAAATGTGACGAACTGTTAAAATAACTCCACAATTCTTGAGATTTGTGATAGTAGATTTCATTTTTATTATCTTACTAGCGATTACCCGTGACTCTGTTTGCGTGGAAATTTTGATGTATATGTACGAAAAATGATCAAATAATGACAAATAAAAAATAAAATGAACCTAACCTAAAAACGATACATTTAAAAGTGTAAGCATATACGAAAAATATATAATATAAATACAATTTAATAACAAAAACACACAACTAAAAATAATTTATTTACATTGTTCACGCTCGAACTTTCAACGCCAGCTGGCGTAACACACATGTCTGACTTTCGTACACCAGTTGGGGTAGTGCAATGCAGATTAGATTTTTTTTTTATTTCCTTTGTTCTGTTTTCTTTTCATTTAAAAGTACTTCAGAATGAATCCGAAAGATCGATTCATTATAACATTTGATTTTAAATCTAATACTATAATACGAGGAATGGTTGCCAAGTCGAAAATCGCCCCAGAATTAATAAACTCCGGTAAACTTGGGGGTCTGGGGTTTTTGGCCACGAGGAATCGATTGGCGTCGGTTTTGAAGCGCTACGGTCGAGCCGTTCGGAGTTACAGATATGATATTTTCAAACTTTATTAGTTTGCCATAATGGCTACTTAACTTTTCAAGCGGTAACGTGCTGCCATCTATAGCCAATATGGCGAACTAATAAAGTTTTATGTTTATGCTGTTATAGGTTTATAATATGTTTCTTATGTATGTATATATGTTTGGTTTTTCTAAATAAATTTGTCAAAAATATTGAACTTCAACACACTTCAATCTTTACCTTTACTTTACCTTTGTATAGAATAGTTCCCTTTACAAACTCTAACTTTGTTTAGAATAGTTTACAATGGTGCACTTTAACCGGTTATCTTTTCACCAATGGTTTCACAAATTTTCTTATGACATGTATTGTTTTGATAAATCACAATTGAAAATTTAAATCTTCGAGTTAGCTTCGATACCTGTTTTCTCCGAGCGGATCTCGGTCACCCGCTGGTACAATAAACACAAAGAAAATTAATATAATCATTTGAAATAATCAGTCGAAGTTCTACTAAGCCTAACTTCAACTTTGTTGGGGGGAAAAATCTGGAGCCTTATTTATCATTGGCGAGATTTGGTCTGAGCTTTTTGGCACGAAAATTAGTTTTTAATGAATAAAAAATTAACCACTCATTTAACCGGAATAAAAAGTAGTCTTTGTTCTATTCTTGACCCTAATCTATCATTCTGCTAAATTTCACCCCATTCCATTCAGCCGTTCTGGCGTGATTGAGTCACAAACATCCATCCAAACATCCAAACTTTCACATTTATATATTAGTATAGATTTATTGCTGTAACCAATCATCTTTGACCCGATGTTTCTCTCCACTAGGTTAGTTATTACCGCTACGCTCAGTACGACGTATCGGACATTTAAGCAGCAGAAGCACACCTTTTCCACTCTGCACAGTGAGCACAGCAGCCAGTGTTGGGTTACAAACTTCGACAGATGGACAGACTCTGCCGTTCCTCTCGACAGATGGACTCAGAATAAAAACAACCACAACAACGCTTTTAACAGGCTTATGGTTTTCATCATCACTCAAATTCAGATGATTTGATCCTTTTTTTTTAAAAAATTGTCATGTGGCTGAGGAAATCAGCGCTTCCCTTGCCTATTGTGAATCACTTACTTATTGAATCATCATTTTAAATGCAATAAGTGATCCACGATTTTAAATACAAATAATAATTCAACTCTTCAAATACAAAAAAATAAATTTAAACTACTGAATTTTTATTTCAAGGGAATAAAAACAAGATTCTTAAAATTATAAACAATTCTTTGCTCGTTAGATCTTTCTTTAATATTAAAGTCGTATTGGTACCATTTTGCTACATTTATTTTTAAACAGACTGTTTGGAGAAATTTTCAAAAACATTGAACCATTAAATGATGGGATTTTTGGCCTTATTTCGAGAATTTTGGGATTGAGTTTTAAGCTGGAAAGATGATGCTTTAAATGATGGAATCATTGGCCTAGTTTCAAGCTTTGTGAACGGCATTTTTAATTTGATTTTAACATTTTCCTAAATGGCATTTCATACGTTTATTACTCATAAAAGTGCAAAATGGCAGATACAATTTTGATTGAAATTACTTTGGATCACACCGATTACTATTGTGCTGAGCCAAGCTTTTTGAAGAAATTACAGGAGAGAAAATTTGGAACTTTAATGATTCTCTGGTAACGGTTAAGTGTCAAGCTTGTTTAAGAAGTTCAAGTTAGCACTGAGATGTTTCCGTGCTCACTTCTCATTTCATGCCATTCCAATATTAAGCGGGGACCGTGAAATACATACACCATTCGTCGCCAATTATAATGAAAGCAGAAGAGAATGTGTGTGGACATTAAAGGACAGAACGTTTGTCAGATTAGCTTGAATATGGAGACAGCGACTTCTGAAAAAGCAATAACTTGAGTTCTAGCATTTTAATTTTTAATTATAATATCCAACTATGCTATTGGAAGCAACGTCAATCCTTTCGAAGCACGAGTTAAATGTTGAGAAATATAAAATTGTGATTATGTATTTCATTTTAAAAAAAACATTATCTGATAAATTAATGCATGTTACTCAATCACTTGTATTCTTGGGTGATGTTTGTGAAGAATTGCGTGACATTCTTTTAAACAATGTTTTGATATAGTTATTGGGAGAAAGAATTATAAGAGATATTTCATCGAATTCCAAATCAAGATGTACAGACTAGTAATTTCCCCCTTTGACTTCATCACTGTTTCTCATTTTCATTCATTAGATTTACTGATGAATTCCATAAGCCTGATCCTTCTTTTATATGTAGTAGCTTTAATGTTTGTTCAAACTCATTGGGGAAAAGGACAGTTTATGACTTAATTGCTCCGTGTCATACACAAAATGGTGTAAAAAGGTTTTCCATCTATTTGATAAGTATTTTGCTTTCTCTCTTTCGTATTTTTCTCGATAGTCATGGAACTGAAATTTTAAATCAGTTGCCAGTTAAAGTACTTTAACTTGACATCAGAGAATGTATACATCTAAGTGAAGCGAAATTGATTTAGTTTGCATCTGACTGAAGGTGGAAAAAATAAACACACTAAGATTACTGATTGATTTTACAACAAGTAACATCAGTTCTTCGGTAATAGTACAACTTCTCAACTATATATATAATTTACACTATTACTAATAATGTTTCTTAATGTAACATGAGCCTTTTTAAATTCTATTTCAGTTAACGAATTATTAAAGAAATTGAATCTCCCCTTTTCCACACTCTGAAAAAATTTATTATTATAAACAAGGACTCCACTTGATATGCCTAATGACCCAGTTTCATCGATCTTTTTTAAATGGCTAGGAATTTTTGTCTAACCGCCAATAAGAAACGAAACTCCTGATAAAATTTAGATGGTTTCATTGGTAAATGAAACTCGTGCCCGTCTTTAATTATAAAAAGGTATACCATTTTTCGAGACGCTTTTTTATGTTTGCAAACTGTAATTAATCTTAAAAGAAAAATTACAAAATTGTCTTTATTGACTGTATTATTATCTTTACTAACTGAAAAATTATCTTTACTGAGTTTAAGTAATCTTAAAAGAAATCAGGAAAAATTATAAAATTGTCTTTACTGACTGTATTATTATCTTTTCTGACTAAAAAATTATCTTGACTGATTGTAAGGAATCTTAAAAGAAATGAGGAAGGATTACAAAATTGTCTTTACTGACTGTATTATTTTTACTGACTGAAAAATTATCCTTCCTGGCTGTAAGAAATCTTAAAAGAAACGAGGAAAAATTACAAAATTTTCTTTACTGGTTGAAAAATTATCTTTACTGACTGTAAGGAGTCTTAAAAGAAATGAGGAAAAATTACAACGTTGTCTTTACTGACTGTATTATTATCTTTACTCACTGAAAAGAATTTTAAAAGAATTGAGGAAAAATTACAAAATTGTGTTTGAGCAGTTGTTTCAGCAAAGGTACACATTACTTCTTTTAAAAACTCAACTTTTGGGCCAAAGGATGTGTTATTTGTTCTTCAGTACTGGCATCACTTTAGAAATCAAAAGTTATCAATTTAGCAAATTAATGGGGATAAATGATACCAACTAATTTCGAACCCCGACACTGGGAAAGCAGTTGATTCGCACTCGTTTTATTCACTGAATAAAAAAATAAAAAAGCACTTCTCACGAGGCACACAGATCGATTCCTCCAACGAAATGTTCCGATTTCGAGAGCTGGCATCAGGAGCGCAAGGAATGCGACTGCAAACTCGAAAACGCGGTAGAAATACGCGTCTAGCACACGTTTAAGTGGATTCTTTAACAGTAGCCTTTCACGGATTGCGGGAAGCCATGAAATAAGTAGAAGGCAGGCGTCATTTGTCTCCCTAGCCATTAAATTGCTCCGGATTTCTTTGAGAATGCTCCAGCAAAGATCTTTTAAAAAAAATTATTGCTTTTAAAATAAATGAATATGAGATCACAGAAAGTGTAATGGTCAACTGAAGAATCTTAGTCCTTCGAAAATAAGCCTTCTAATTGTTGAAGCTGAACCTTTTCTACATAAAAATCTTTATTTATTTTGCCGAATTTAATTGAAAATGATTTAGAACTTCTCAATTAACGAATATATTGAATAGTCAGATCACCTCTAAGCCATAGGGTCTCATGCTCGAAACCGAAGAATTGTTATGTAATCAGATTCCCCGTACGTTAAATCCGTCGGGGTTAGTCTATAAAGAAGTTATCTGCATATGTATCTCACAAAAGTATACAAAGCGAAATACGTGCATAAAAATAGTATATGAGGTAGGAGAGAGCCGATGACTTAGACGCGGCATTCTGAGAAATCTGGACAATGATTTGCTGTTTTTTGCGGTGGATGACTGAAACTGATCTGCATTAACGGACCGATTTTTAACCCTTTGCGATCGGCCAATTTCTCTGATTGGAGTACGAGCGAGTCGGAGCAAATTGAGCTTCTCGGAGTGATGTCTCTCTCAGTGATTGAAAGCAAATAGATGGATATTAGAAAATACTGAGCGCGTTGAAGCTGATTTATTGTGTTTAATAGTGCTTATAAAACATATAAACACACATCTTTAATTTCTGTCATTTTTCAAAGTGTGATATTTTGCAAAACAATCACCGAACTGGGGGTATATCTTAGACAATGCGTTAACAACATCTTGCCGCCACTGTGGCGGCATCGACCGCAAAGGGTTAAAGGTCGATGAAGGTAACTACTGCTGTAATCGATTGTGGTAACATCTTAATAAGCCAGTAACTGCCACTAGACATCGGTGATCACTTTTGAATAGGAGATATGTTACTCGGCATCAAATTGTACGATCGTGAGTTCGATACTTGGCGGAATTCTACCTCCACATTGGCACAATTCCAGCCAACACCATCGCCACTCGATCATTGTGATTGAAATCATTGTTACAAATGTAAACGACGAACGTATGAAATTATCCGAGTGATCTGAGAAGTTGCCGTTATCTTAACGAAGCACGATTTGCTACTAAAAATTGAATTACTGCAAGATAATCAACCGTAAATTCATTTTTTTTAAAGTATTGTACAAAACGAAAAGAAATAAAAAAAGCTGGCTGCGATTTTTTTATTGTAGTTTATTTGCATTGCTGCATTCCTAATATTTAATATCCCAATTTTTTTTAATTGCCGCCTTAACATTATATTTCAAAATTTTTGAAAACTTCATTAATCTTCAGGAAAAATTATCTTTGAACAAGTTATATTTTTAAAGACCACCTGTTCTTACACTTTGCGAGTAGATTTGATTTAAATCAATTCACTACAGAAACTCTATTCAATTTCTCAAATAGCTAAATTTTTAGAGTGAAATTTTTAATTACATTTTCGTTTATAATTTATTTCATAAATACGATACTTTCTGTAGTTTCTCTATTAATATTATCATTTTGGTCCTTTGAGTCTGAAATTGTTTTACAGACAAAATAGAGGATATTTTATGCCAAATCTATTATTATTTATTTATGTTTGTGAAAGATATATGGTTTAACAAAATAATAAAAAAATATTTTATTAAAATATTACATGCTTATCTTTTAATTTTCAAAAGCCACCAAAATCACAGTTGCACATAATTTCATAGAATATATGATTGTGCCACTGCTGACACGTTTACGTCCTTTAAATTTTCTCAAGGTTATAACTATTCCAGTCTATTATTGGAATGGAATTTTAAAATGTTTCTGGGATTTTTTTTCATTTTTAAAAAAAAGCTGTTGCTCAATTTTATATTAAAATTTAAATGCCAATGTCATTTTCTTGCCAAAACTATTGGGGAATTTTCTAAGAAACCGTTTCATGCTGCTGAATTTAACTGTTACTTGCGACGTCATCTCTCATCAAGAAGGAGAGTTCGCACCTGCCTCTGGTCTGTATGGAAGAGCGTGCGAATGATTCATTTCACTGTGTAGAAATGCGTTTCAATGTAGCTGTTTGCACTCTGTAAAAATAAACCTCTGTCGCCAAAGTGTCTCGTTTCTTGTCACTCCTTTACACAACATGCTTAGTTGTAAAATGTTTCTTTTTGAGTGGGTTTAATTTTTGTCACGTCATCTGCCTTGAAAATATTCCGCGATTGGTTGGTTGGTTAGTTTTACTGGCACAAGAGCCGGAAAAGGCCATACTGCGCCATACATATGATTAAACAAGAAGAAAAACATTGTATGATAATTCAAAAAAGCCAATTGTAAAATCAAACGATGTAAAAAGTTCGATAAAACTATAGAAAGAATGACAATTGGTTAGAAATGTTTTAGAAAAGTTGATAAATGCCAGTTGTTTTTAAAAACTTAAAAACATTTTTGTGCGGATTTTCCCAAAAGTGTAGTGCTGTCCAGGGACAAGGAGTTAAAAAACATTAAACGATGGTAATTAAAATCGGGACATTCAATAAAAACATGACGAACCTTTAAAATCAGCTATCATTTTGAGCATAAAGGAGCTCTATCACCGAATAAAAGATATTTGGGGGTACATCGAGTATGACCAATGCGGAGTCGATTCAATCTGACATCCAGCTCCCGCTTTGAATGATATGGCCAAACTGAATTTGCTGGTTTTATAAAATGAAGCTTGATACTAGTTTGATGATCCCATGACTCCTGCCACTGAGAGTACAAATGATGCGAAAATGAATTTTTTGCATCACAATATGGTATTCCTCTCATCAAAGGCAAGATGTTGTTTTTGCAGCGCTGTCTGCTTGCTCATTTTCCATGATTCCTACATGACTTGGAATCTAACAAAATAGAATTTCGAAGTTCCTGTTTTTTAGGTTTCTTAAAAGGACCAGACCGGATGAATGCGATTATGTAAATTTGAAAGTGTTTTAAAAAAACTCATACTGGCAGTATATAAACAGAACTTGCGATCTGAGCTGAGGAATAAAGTATTGCCAATAGCACGGCAGATAAAACCGAAAAAGATATGTGTAGGTTGTAGGTAATGATTTGCGTGCCAAAAATGATACCACAACCAACAGGATAATTTGATTTCGAACCATTAGTGAAATTAGGCAAAAATGTTGAAAACGGACAACGATGAGAACTAAAAAGTCATGGAAAAATAACAGGCGCCGTCGTCGACTTTTCAAACCCATGAAAAGGGTTAAAAAAGGAAAAGTGGGGATTATCTCAAGGAGGGAATGAAAATAAATCAACTGTTTGAATATTCACATCACGTAATTCCGACTCATCAAAAAGTAGTTTACTTCTCTCATTAAAAGGTAGAACGGAAGATATTCCGTGGTGAACTGAACTGCTGGAGGAGAAACAGACAACTCTTTTGATTGAGAGTTACTCAACTACAAACAAATCTTTTGCTTAGTAAAAATTGCACGAATTCACATTCAAATTTCTCTAATTTCCTACAATAACAGTTCAGGAGTCATTTGTCAACAGAGAACATTATATTTCTCCTCCATAAAATTTGTAAAAAAGGGCCCAGTTCAAAGCAAGTTAAGCCCATCTACTCATTTCCCCTCTTGCCAACGTTTCGATACTAATTCCTCGAAACGAGAATATAATGGACGCAATATTTTAATCCGAATTATGGAATAAGCATAAAAATTTAATTTCTAACTATTAAAGAATAACTTAAGCTTGGTTTGGATATTTAGAGTTTTATGGAGCAAGAGCCGTGTCTAGCTATACTGCACCAAGAAACATATAGAGTAGTCTTTATTGATTCTTAAATCTTAAAACTTGATAAAAATTTCATAAAACATGAAGGAAAAACACTAATGTCTAACATTTATAAACGTTAGAAAGAAACAACTGAACAATATTTAGAAAAAATATTCTAAAAAGTGAATTGAATTAGGGAAGGTAGTTAATTTTAAAGTGATCAGACAAAAGTAATTTGAGAAAACATGAAATATAATTTAAAAAGCCTATCGCTCCCCAAAAGTTAAAAATATTTGCTTGATGTTTCTCACCCATCAAGTCCTTCAAAATTACTGATGATTTATGAAAATATTGGAGATGATGTGAATTAAAAGTAGGGTATTCAATCAAAATGTACTTTAAGCTAAAATCAACATGGCACATCCGTCAACTGAGTGCCCTTTCACTAAAAATAAGATATTTGTGCGTGTAGCGTGTATGTTCTATAAGGAGGCGAGTCAACTTGACTTCCTCCCAACATATAGAAAGAACAGGCCCGGGCCAAAGTTATTCTTCATTTCATGCATTTTGTTATGGAGCTACAGATTTCATTTACTTTGCCAGGTAAAATAGATGTGATTAATGAAAGACCTCCTAATATCAGTATAGGGAAGTCCTTGATTCAAACTTGACACTGCCATTTTGCCGCAGAATCAGCCTTTTCATTTCCATAAATGCTGACATGACTCGGAACCAACAAAAAACGATTTGGAAATTCTTATTTTGCAAAAGGCGCAAATGGAATAAAATTCTTATTGCAGTTAGATGTATGCGATTATGATAGTGGGAAAGTGTTTCCAATGTACTCATGCTATCTGATAAATTATAAATCTTCACTTTGGCAATGATAAGATTTTCTGTAGAGCACAGAATATAGCAATTAAAAATATAAATAATACTGAGCAACAATTATGTAATCGATGGCTCATAGTATCAGATGGAAATATTATGACACAAACGACTTGACCATCTGATTTCGAGCCATCCGTGAAAATTGGAACTAATGAGGAATACTGATAGCGATGACAGAAATAAAGTTGTTGGAACACAACAGGTGCAGTTGTAGATTTATTAAGTTTTAAAATGGATTCACAACAGAAAATATCGGAGTATCCCAAGAAGGGGGGGGGGGATGTAAGAATCATCAGTTTTAACACTAACAGTATTGAGGTCCGAGTCATTTATGATTATTTTGACTCTCTCACAGAATGGTAGAATGCGAGAGGGACAGACATTTTATAGTCTACGAATACTACTTGGGGATGTAATTTGTCTTAAGGGGTGTTTCAAAATAGATTTTGTTTTGAAATAATATAAAGCAGAAATTTTCTGCTGTCTTAAACATCGGGGTAAATGGTATCCTGTCGATACTGCTGCGTTCAGTGGTGGCGGGTTAGTCGGCTATATACAACAACAAGGGGTAGCTGGTGACAAATAACATAAAGGCTTTCAACAGGAGAAGTATGAAAGACACCGGAATAGATCCTTAAAGCCGTATGGTGCATGGTATCTAGCTGCCGTAAAACAGGTGATCGCAACGAACCATATACCTTCTTCTTCTTCTTGTATACAGCCGACCACCCGGCCACCACTGAACGTAGCAGTATCAACAGGACATCCGAACCATATACCATACACCAGTAGTCCATGCGCGAAAGGATGGTCACATCATAAATACGGAGTAGGCAGGTCCGATCGGCACCCCAAGATTTCCTGGAAAGTACCTTCAAAATATTTAACATTTTCTCACACCTCATTCGCAAATGTAAAATATAGGAAGGAAAGTGAGCTTCCGATCGAATATTACTGATAAAGACTGTATTTCACTCACTACTATTTCGATTGTAAATATTCAGATCCGGAAGAATGATTCTCTTTCGTCAGAAGTGAACGCATCTACTCTTTTCGGTGAGATTGCGTGCCCATTATTGTTGCACCAGACCACCACCTTATTAACTGAATTTTGTAACTGTCTCTCTATGAGAATTATGTTACCCCCTTGGCATGAGATCTGCAGATCGTCAACATAAAGTGTTGCATTGACTAATAAAGGCAAAGGATTTAAAATTTGGCTCAGATGAATAAGAAAAAGTGTGACACTGAGGACACTCCCTTGGGGAGCACCCTCAGCTTGAATAAAATTATTAGAGTAAAAGTTACCAATTTGAACACAAAAAATACGTTTTGATAAAAAGTTTTGAAAAAATATGAGTAAAAAAAAAACCAAAACTTAAATTAAAAAGTGTTAAAAGTATGCCATAGCACCATGTAAGGTTGTATGCTTTTTCAATGTCGAAAAATATGGGGACTAGGGGGTTCACCCTCACAAAGGCATTGCGTATTTGGGTTTCCAGTAGTACGAGGTTGTCAAAAGTAGGGCAACCTCTACGGAAACCACTCTGTAACTGGGATATACATCCTTGTTTCTCTAGTTCGAAAATGAGACGAGCATTCATCATGCACTCGAAGATCTTATAGAGGCAGTTGGTATGAGCAATTGGTCTGAAATTCAGAGAGACAGATGGTTCTTTGCCAGGTTTTAGGATAGGAATCACAATAGCTTCTTGCCATTGTGAGGGCTCAGTCTATATTCTGTTAAAAAGCAGTTACAGATTATGAAGGGAAATTGTATTCAAAGCGGTGCATGCTATTTGTGATTCAATCTGGCCCAGGACGGGTATCATGGACTTGGGACAAAGCCATTTCCAATTCACACATCCTTAATTCCAAATTATGTGGTTTTAAAGCGCAAGGGCATCTGTTCCGCGTGATTCTTATTGCCAAAAATTCAGGGCTGTAAGAATCCGTTGCTGAAACTTTTGCAAATGCTTGGCCAAGGATGTTGACAACATTTAATAGGTTCGAATACATCATGTTACCGGATTTTAAAACAGGAATTGAAGTTTCATTGTAGATCCCATTAGCAGCCTTTACCTTTTTCCATAAAAGTTTACTCGAAGTAGAGGATGTGATGGATGAAACAAATTTTATCCGCGATCCTCTCTGCCTAATGTGTCGAGATAGCGCTTTTTAAAACTTTTAAACTAAGCGCTCTTTTAAACGCGATCAAGTTCTGAGTTGTAGGATACCTTCTGAAGAGATTCCAGAGTTTCTTCTGTTTTTTATGACTGTCGTGACAAGCTTCATTCCACCATGGCTTACGAAATTTTCTTAGACGTGGGGATGTTTTCGGAATGGGGTTTTTCGCTCAGTATCGTATCAATGACATTTTGTAAAGTTTTCGAAATATCTGCATCACTCACTACAGTCTCATCGATACCTTCAAGCTGGGAGAATGTAGTCCAGTCTGCCCTCTGGAATAAAAATCAGGGAGGACAAATAGTAGAACCGCCGCTATCAGCGTGGAAGATAATTAGGAGAAAGTGATTGCTATTATTAAGATCAACCCCAACTGTAAAATTCAACATCGGTAGCAGTTCAGGAAAGCACTTTATTTGAAAAATTGAAATTTGAGTATTTTTTTTTTCTTTCTTAAACACAAATAGTCATCAGTTTAAAGGAATGAAGGCAGTAATTTCATACATTTTAAAATTCATTTTTTATTAGAGAATTTTCTGATGATATTCATCAAGGTTTAATTTTTTTATATTGTATTCAGCACTGATCAATATTATATATTAATGTTCTGCATTTTAATAAAAAAATAAAAATGTATTTTCAAATCAATTATCAGATGCCTTTTCTGATAATTAAGCTATTAACTAATAAGTGACTTCAGAAAATTTCATTGTTGTAAGCATGCCAAGTTGTTTGATTATTTTGCACTTTTAATATTGGAAGAATTAATGAGCAAATACATTAAAGCATAAAAATATAGGATCAAAGTTTAAATGCAAAATTCACTAGTGTTCTCCTGTTGTACTGTTTTTTTAAAATACTGACAACCATCAACAAAAACGGAAGTTTTTTTTAAAAAAATGTTTGCTTTGTTTAAAGTGAAAAAATTTTACAAATATTTTACAATACATCTATTATTAGCCAAATTATTACACATTTTAATTAATTTCAGCATGATATGAATGAATTTATGTATTCTACTAGGAAGACACATAAAAAAGTAGAACTTTGTTTGAAATTAATATTTTATTAGAAATATGTACAATGAAATTGGTAGTATGTAAATTATAAAATGCAATATATACAGAGATACAAAATAAAATTTGATTTTCATAAATAACATCAACATGGTGTGAGGCATGCCATCAAATGTTCTAGCTTATTTAAAAAGTTCCTTCCTTCCATTTTTTCCAATGTTACTTCCCTGAAACTTCCTGCCAAGTTTTGCCACTTTCTATCACGTACTAATGTACTAGGATAAAAGTCTGTAGTTTGTGGAGAAAAGGACACACTCACATGGATTCCATTCTTTGGACTACAGCGAAGAGCAATCACCCTGCAATATAAATAGTATTAAAGGGCAATTCACAAAATTTTGCATTTTTAAGCTGTTATAGTTTATAATCAATGGACTTAAAGATTATCCAGGGTACAACACTGGTGTTCGAAAATGTCATACCCAAGTATTACTCAGGGTAATTTTTTTTCAATGCATCGTACTGTTATACCCGAATATATATCAGGAGACATTTATTTCAGCCTCATCTCTTTGTCAAACCTGACCATATCTCGGGAAAAGTTAATGTATGCTCAATTCAATAGATGACAGCACTTTACTGAAGATTTCAAAGGTTAGAGGTTAAAAATTTCAGTTACATTTGATTTTTGCAATAAAAAAATTTGACAATTTGTGTACCCAAATCATCAAATTAAATTGACAGTTAAAGGGTTAAAAAGCTGCTATAAACCAGAAAACCAAATTATTGCAGACCATATCAACACTAAGTAACAATAATACATAAATATTACCTGTCACCAGCAGGAGATGTCATCAAAACTGAAGATGCATTTCCAGTAGGTTCTACATTTCCTACCCCTAAATTAATGCCAGAGGAAAGTACTTTCCATCCCATCAATTTTGCTAATGCTTGAGCTGCATTCACTTGATGTTGAGAGGCCTAATTCAAGAAACAAAAAGTTCGCATATTATCAAACATAAAATGTGCAAAGATAAATAATTATGGTTAATTTATATCTTAAATAGATTAAATTGATTTTTTTGTCACAACCAATGTATTTCTATTGCCTTCTTTATGATGGGATCCCTTGTAAGGAAATTCAAATGAAAAACTATCCAAGGTGAAAAAAATTAAAGTAGTTATACATTTTATCTCCCAGACAGAAGTTGATTTGTAGAACTGAATTTTAATTAAAGAAAGAAAATGACTGTCACAGAGCATTATTGAACATAATAAAATAAATGTAATTATTTAGGCTGTAAACAAAACCAAAGGCAAAAGAAGCCTAGAGTTGGAGTGGGAATGCAGTCATTGGTAATATTTGAAGAAATCCAGTACAATCCAGCAATGGTAGTCAAAAGACTACACTATCTCAGAGAAATTAGCTAGTGAGATGCTTTATTTATTATTAATTTCTTTTCAAGTAAGAAAAAAAACCAAAAACTAATGTATTTCTGACAGCATAGAGAGTTAAGAATAATAATGCATGATTTCATTTAGCTTTTAAGATGTCCACAAATAACAACAAAACATTTCTTATCCCATCAGCATTGGACTACAAATAACAAATGTAACATGACCCTGCAAAATGAAATCTGATTAAATTCTGATGACAAATGCTCCAGCTTTGGATAGTCAAATCATCTAAGCTATATTCAGAAATTTATTATTTGATAATAATGACCGATTTCATAAGGTATAGGAACAAATCCAATATTGTGTCATCTGAAATTAGATTACACTATTCTTCATATCAATATCAGAAAATATAGCTCAGATTATTATTAGATAAATTAGTCACTGCTATTAAAAAGCCAATTTAGCTAACTTGAAAATAATGCAAATTTTCAATTAAAAAACAACATTTATGTGATGCTCTTTTTGTTTGTTTGTTTTCTGAAACTGGTCAAACAATATAACAGTATCTTATGGAATGATATTTGCTTAACTTTTTTTATTCCAATATTTGAACTTTATTCACAACGAAAGAAGACAATGAAAGCAATCCTTCCTCGAAAAGAAAATTCTAACTAATTTTTTATTGGTATTTATTGATTTAACCATATTATTGTTATAAACTATATTTTCTTTAAACTTAAGACACTAAAATATTTATAGCTTAGAATTTTCATGACAAGATTTTCAGTGCTTTTATTATTAAAAGAAACTAATTTCATATATAAGACCTAATAATCTAAAATATGATAACAAGGCCATTCTTTTCAGAAAAAAAAAAAAAAAACTTTCTCTGACACTTACTTGGCACATGAGAAGATATCGAAGCTCTTCTGGTTCATAAGATAATGACATGGTTCTACCATCCCTACAAATTGCCTTCAAGCTCTTTTCCTCCACATGAATAACCAATGGCGTTCTATTCATCAAAAATTAAGTATTTTTTTAAAAATTACATATTATAAGAAAAAAAAAATTCTGATTCTTAAGAGAGATACAATAGATAACCAAGAGAGGCAATTTTTGAAAAGTAATGAAATTTCAAAAAATGAACATTATGCAGGATTTAATTTTATTTTTCAAAGAAACATTTAAATCATACTTAATAAAATAATATAATCAAAATTGTAGATTAAGATATTTATTTTAAAACCTTAGTATTATAAAACTTTAGAAATAAAGATTAAATTTACAAAAAGAATAGCATGGATAGCATAGTTGTTCAGCATTTATACTGAAAATACAGCAACTTGCTTTTATTATTTTCTTAGGTTGCTCTTAAATGTTTAAATACTAAACCATTTATTTCCAATGTATAAGAGAGAAAATAATTCTTCAAAATCAGAAATTTTCAGGCAGATACTGATATATCATTTAAAACTAATTACTAAAACACTAAAAGCATACTTTACATTATCAAAAGATGTTTTTAAAACTTTAATTATTCTAGAACTATACATAAATTTGAAGCCAAATAAATAAATAAAAAGCTGAAAGTGAGGAAAAAATATTACCTGCACATAGTTTCATATCCAAGAGTCATGATGTTAATTTTTACGCTGCTTAGAGTGGGGCTGCTCAAACATAACCAATGTGCCACAATTAGAGGATCTTTGATTTCACAAGCAAAGGTGTCAATTATCATCATTGTCCTAATAAATAAAAATTTTGTATAACATTATTTTTTTCTTAATGAATACTTGATGACTTATTGTGCAGTATAACTTTTTTAGTGTGTATTCACATTATTACTGAAATAGTACAAAGGTTTCCATAAAATTTTTTACACTTTTCTTCTGCAATGAATGCAAAGAATCTTTTAAATAGAATATAAAAATGGATTTTGACTTTAAATATTGAATTAGATAATTTTATCTTTGTACAAAATATTTCAAATTTGTATTTCCAAATCTAAAGATGCTATGTGATTGAAAGTTTCATTTGGTAACTTCCTCGCTCACTAATTATATTATCACTAAAAATATATTTCCCATAAATAAGAAATGTTCAGAAAATGTATTTAGCAAATTATATAAAAAATCCCTTTACATAATAATTTTCAATAGTTTTTTAATAATTTTTAAATATGTCAATTTTATAAAAATAAATAACTACTGCGCTTGAAATCTAAGTTAATTTTATACAATTTTATTATTTTGTAAAAACTTACAGAACATGATGAATAAATTATTTTGTCAGGACATATTACTTTTTCAACTGTACTTTAAATCAAACACATATCAATTTATAAAAGATATTTCACATATCAACATTTTAAATTTACTTTAGACTAATAATAATAATTTAATTAGTGAAGAAAAAAAAATTAAATTAAAAATCTCACCTTAATCGTAGCACAACATGGCGAGTTTGTTTTATAATTTGTTCCAAAAGAGTTTCACTGCAAAATAAAAATATAATGTTTTATTTATATGATTATTAGAATATCTTATTATAAAAATATATATAAATGATTGATTATTTGTTATTAATATTAAAAAGTCCATACACTTTATGTATAAGGTTACTATAATTAGAGATAAATTTCTAGTATACTTAAATAATTTTCAAACATGAATAGCTAATTATTCTTTAGGTGGGATTGTAATGGTCTGGGTCTTGCATTATGGTGGTGTTTTGTTTACAGTTGTTGTTCTATTTTCGCTTGAACCCCTTCTCAACTGATATGTGGAAAAAACAGAAATAGAGTGAGTAATAAATTGTATTTCTTTAAAATTGTGCATGCTAGAATTCATTGAAAGTACATTTTTGCATATCTCTAATGACGAGTAGAATTAGATACATAGTTACAGTTTCTAATTTAATCTGCAATTTAAACAGTTTAAATCGAATTTCTTATCCCAAGTCATATGAGCCTGTTTAAGGAAAACAGTGAAACAATGAACAAAGAAATAACTTAAGTTGCTTGCTTATAAAACAGAGGAGTTTCTATTTTTCGAATAAACATTTAATATCTGAAGATAGTAAAGGAATTCTGCAGAAAAATAAAGAATTTATAAATACAGAAGTATTTACACCAGTATTAGTTATGCCAAGAAACAAAAACTAAAATCTTAATAGAGGACAAAAATCACACTTACTATTCAATGGATCGACGAATTGTTTCTATGTCGGATGCTTCAGGTCCTGCTAACCTCCTCCTTTTGCTGATACCCAAGGCTGAAGTAGTTGGATGAGGCATAGGGTGGTGAATTGCTTTGTAATGCAACTCTCTTAACAACTGGTGCAGGGAATGCTCTAACACAGGTTTATGCTCCCGAGTTTGAGCACTGCTGGTTGTGCCCTAAATAGGTGAAGAAATATTAATACATGCAAATATTTAAATGAAAATTTCGATCACCTTCTTATATTTTAATAAAACTGCTGAAAGTATATCGAGTGATACGAGAAGGATTATGCATGTGATTATGTAACTTAAGTGGTTAATTCTTATATTTACAAGAGCAATTAATTGCTTTGGCATTTCCTCTTTCTCAGAATACGCTTTGTTCAAATCATTGAATATGTTCTATTATATAATAGCAACCATTAATAACAAGTATAATCTGAGAGTTCTCATTAATTCAAAATGTTAATTTTTGTCTTTTTACAATTACTAATTTGCCTGCAAAATGGTGTCATTTTTTTTATTTTACACCTTTTCTTTTATTTACATCATAGAGCAGCTATGAAGTTGCAGGTACAATGTTCGATTTAAGCAGAATTTATACAAGGGTACAAGATGATTACAAAAGAAATTCTTAGAACTCAATTAAGATCACCTTAAAATTATTGATGGCAAGAATGAAACAAGCAATTCAACTTTCCATCCATTTTCCTATGGCTCAAACATGAAGTATTTAACATTAGAATGTTATATGATAATATGATTATAATACATTCGTGTGTCTTTCTACTGTGGTAAACATGTGGTCCAAACCAAATGCACTTTTATGTAAACTTGAAAAAACAAGTAATGCATTGATACAAAGTAAAACCAAAAATATATGTATAATATGCTAAAAAAAAACCCAATTGACATTATTTTGAGTAAAAAATTAAAGAAAATTTTTTGACAATTATTTAATTCTAAAAATATATATTACCTTAACCCGGTCTTGAACGGTTGTATGGCATAAACCAATTATCAACTGTACACCAGGGAAGAGCTGTAAGGTTCAATGAGATTTTAAAAAATACCACAAATTCACCATGAAAATTTTAAAACACAGCAAAGTATTATATTTTGATATCTTGATGAAATAAATTTATCTTACTGAAGTAGTAATCTGATTTCCAACAACAAGGTTAGGAATATTGGATTGCGTTTGAACAGCTTCACTGGCAAGCTGAAATAAATATTACATATATCAATCAAAAGAATTTAACACATGAATGTTTTCAATTTAAATTAGTATGTGCTGTCATGAATAATAATTAGTAAGTGCTGTCATAGTTTTTCTCACTAATTAAATGTACTAACGTATTATTAAAATAACAGTTATGAAAAAGTATGACAGCATGATGGGTTTTTTTGACAATTGCAAAAATGCTGATCAAGAGCAGTAAATGTGGTTTTTGGATTTCCTCTATTTTGATAAATTGATATCCAAATTTATCATAGAATTATATTAGTAGTTATAAAATCACAATCATTTCATATATTTAATGCATTGAGTTTTAGTTATTGAGTTTACATGCTTATAAAAACATAGATTGATAGAATGACAACTCCTTAGAGGATCTGATTTAATATCTCATTTACTGAGTTTAGAAATGTGGAGATTTGACAAAATCTATTCAATCTAATTGGAAAAAATATATTTTCAAATTTTCTGATGATTACCATACTTTTCTTTTAGCACACTTTATATATAAAAAAAATTCTTCTGCTAAAATTATTGCATTTTTAAATTTTGTCAATACTTCCTTATCGATCAGGTTGGTACTGACTTTATCAAACACATATTTTAAGTCATTTGTGGAACAAAGTTTGTTAAATGCATACGATCCATAACATGTATATTTACAGTCACAGTGATAATAGATAACATAACTGACTTTTAATATCAGATAACATGTTAGAGTAAAACAAAATAGCACAATGATTAAAATAAAGATGAAGGAATGTTAAATGATCATCCTTCATAGCAATGGAATGAAACAAGAGATCCATTAATTATTTCAGTACATTTATTGAATATTCACTACCTTAAGTAACTAGTTGGTTCTTCATGATTAATGGTTGCCAGAGCTTTTAATCAAATATTTGATATATTTAATTGAGAAAGCATTAACTTTTTAACTAAACAAAATTCTAATTAAAACTTCAAAAATGCATATTCCCCCTTACCAAAGTAAACCATGACAAATTTGGTAGATCCAAGTCTATACTGTAATGTGCCGGAGTACATACACAAAGATCCTTCTTTATTATTAGTATGTACAGTGAACATACACTGATTTTGAGAGTAAACAGTTTCTTTATTTTATTTAATTCAATCATATCTCCAGTGACAGAGGGAGAAGATCTCAATGTTGGTAAAAAAAAATAATAATAATTAAACATTTTCTTGAAAAAAATAGCATTTTAAAGTGAAAGAGGAGGACCTATCATTCCAGTATAAATAATAATTTTAGGAAAAAAATTAAAATTGCATTGCCAAGAATATATTTTAAACCAATAAATTCAGATACACAAACACAAAACATTGTACTTTCTGTATTAATTAAAAGTTAATTTTCTTCAAACTAACTTTTAAATTAACTAAAAACTTTTTATCATCTGAGATAATTTATATATTAAAAATCAAACAATCTGTTGAACTTACTTGAGAAAAAAGTTCTTTACAAAATAAGACATTCTGTGCCGCTTCTAATTTCTGCTGCCAGTGTACTTCAGTTTGACTTAAACTGCTACCACTTAAAGGTATAGTTAACTCTCCACTGGCTATAGTTTCATTATCTAAAAGAATACATAAGTTTTAATTAAAATTAAAAAGAAAATTAAGTCACAGAATTAAAAAAAATCAAATATAGATTTCAAAATGTACGATCAATCATTTAGAAATCATACAAAATACATTTTATTTGCTTTCCAATTTTTGCACCTCTCTTTTTCTTATTTTCCCCTACTAATCTTAAAGGGGGTCAGAGATTTGAACTTTGATTCTTACTATTTCTTGATCCAACTAGTTTGAAATAATAATAATGTGGTATTATTTTTATTAATAATGTTTTCTTGATAATTAAATGCAAACAATTTGTAATGTAGCTAGGAAGTTGGTCTAAAATAGCAAATTTTAACATTTTTATAGCTTGTTACATTTTAGTGGCAGAAAAAGGAACATTTTTGTTTTATTTAGTTAACAATGTTATAATGTCAAATATATTTAAATAAACATGATTGATAAAATTAGAGACTGCAAAAAGTCAAATTTTGTAACTTTTTGCAAAATACATTTCTAGACTCAAACAGTATAGATTTTCTCCTCATTTAAAATATTTTTCCAGCTGTAGTTATGTAACTGACTCTAATTATTAAAAGATTAACTATTGATATCACAATAAGATTGGACACTCTGTATATGTACATAAAATTTAAAATAATAAATTTAATTTGGAAATAATATCTACTCACTTTTTCCTCTATTTATGTTCAAATAACCATGAACAACTGTGATAGTGTGTGATACATCACTGTATAACATCACATTTAGCCTATGATTTCATTGATATAAGTTTTTATCAAGGAAAATCCTTAGAATGTAATCTATATATTTCTAACAATATTTTTATGTCTCTTTCTGTCTGCATCATTATAATTATTTTATTTCCAGCTATTCAAAACAAACAATGATTATTCCAAGCTATTTCTCATCTTTGCATATTACACTCTGCTAAGTTCCCCTTCAATAATTATTAACAATGACCATTTTTATACAATGAATATATTTTTTTAAAAAAAATGTCTCTGCATTATACTGTTATTACTGCTCCTATATATAAATGATAGTAATTAAACATAATGATCTGAAGTTGGAGTACATAAAGCAGTAATCATATGCTAAGAGTATGCAAAAAAAAAAAAAAAAAGTTGAGAAATATTACTCCAAATCAAGCTATTTTTTTTAATCCAATTTTATTATTTAAATAATTAGACACTAATAGAATCAAACATTGTGTTAATTTTGGAGATCCTGTTTAAACTCATCATGGCATATAATTTAAACAGCAGTACTAATGACATTGTTAATGGCAGCATAGAAAAGGTTTTACCCATTTGTATAGATACATGAATGTAGCTGAAGCCTTCAAGTTCATTAGGTAAAGTGACTTTGATAGCATTGTGTCGGACTGGAGGCCCACTAGCAGGCAAGGCTGGAGGGGGAGGTGGGTTCTCAGGCACTTCATTCTTGCTTACTTCAAAAACTCCAGATTGCCAATACCTTGAGCCAGCTAAATAAATAAATAAAACCACAAATAGTACAAAAATTATCTTAAAAATATATTTAAAAAAAAACACTGCAATTTTTGCACTCATTGGCTCAAATACTCCCTTAAAACTGTTATATTTAATGTAATTTTAAAAATTCATAATCTTTCAAAGATTTAACTAAAAAAATAAAACTGCACAGTTTATTTTAATAATTTTTAAGTTAGGATTTCAAGCATTCTACAACTTTCAGTATCATTACTAACCACAATTTCTTCATTAGAAATTCTCTTTCTCTCTCTCTCTCACACACACATATATAAATATAAGTGTATTATGATTAGGGGGAAAGAAAAAAAATTTCTATGAGGAATAAATAAACAGCCAAACAGTTCAATAGACAAATAATTCTGCCATGCTCGTACACATTCTGTTAGCATAAGTTATTACTGTCCACAATATTATTATGTAAATTCTGATATACAAACTGCTCATTACAAGTCCTTTTAAAATTATTGTCCTTTAAACAAAATCAGTAAATTACTAAATTGAAGTTATTGCCTCAAATCTTAAGAAATTTAACCATACAGAGCAACAAATTAAATTGTTTTTTTATATCTGTGAAAAATAAATACAGCAGAATATTGGAAGACAGCATTAGATTTATTTTGTCTAAATCTATACCTTACAATATTATATTTTAAAATATAACCTTGGACAAAGATGCCTTTGAGAAAACTGAATTCTACACTGTTTTCAACTACTCACCACTACGAAAGCTAAGGTCTCCCAATATATTGCTGCCTACTTTCTTTAACCTCCATGTCTGTCGCATATGAAGTAACTCAATATGAAAGTCTGATAAAGTTCTGGTCCGAATTGTTTCAGACTGAGATTCCCTTAATCTTTCAGATCCTCTCATGAGAATAGCAGCAGCATTTGAGAGTGCCTAAAAGAAAATTCAAAATAATCTCTCTAAAAACAATTTTTCAAGTGAAACAATTATGGTACAAATAATATATACATCCTATCAATTAATTTGCATATGCAGATACATTAAAAAATACATTGATAATTTTTCTGAACATTTACAAATGACTAACTTAAAAGATTGCAAATAGATCTCTAACTTTGCGAATTCACTTAAACTTAAATTCACGATGTGCAGAGCTATTAAATATTCATTCAGACAATTTCCAAGTTAATAAAATAAAAAAAGATTAATGAAAGTAAATAACATTCAGAGAATACCATCCTTTTAGTACATTAGATAACTAATATATAGAAATGACACTCGTTCACAGTACACCCAAAACTGGTATAAAATTAAAAATACAAATTATAGAAAAAAGTTTTTTATCAATAAACAAAAAGAAATAGTGTTTACAAATGATTTCTGCACCTTCTTAAAATGAAAAATTAATTTTTCATTGTTGTTGATTTGATTACATTTGATTCAGAAATGGATATTTAACAGAATCTGAATAAAGTCCACACAAAAATATTGCAAATTCAAATTGTTAATTTTAATAGTGTGTTGCTGCTCCTAAAATTCCAAAAATTATATTTATTTAGAGCTTTGATAAAAATTTATATTCAGAATTTATCATCTTTTACAGCTGATTCGTTGAGGCTGTGGATTACCTTTAACTTAAGTTAAATCATTTAAATATAATTTTGCATCCACAATTAATCTACAGAATTCAAACTGCCAGATATTCGAGTCCAGTTATTTTAATTGATATATACATGTATGTTCATACTTAACCATTGTCTACACTAGATATTCTAATAGTGACTAACACCATAACATCAAATGACTATTAAAAATGGAAATACCTAGATCATGTATCTATTAAATTTTTTAAGTATTGCAAATTTATTTCCCTTAATTCATCAAACTGAACTCTAGATAGGAGACAAATTTTTTCTTCTTTAGCTTTAAACAATGGAAGAAAATCACAGAATTAAATATTTGATAAAACAATGAAAACAATTTTGAATTTCAGGGCAGCAATACAATGCATCATTAAAATATAGACAAAAAAATTAATTTGCTAAAATTAATAAAATTTTTAAAATAAAACTATTTAATTGGTATAATTGAAAAAAAAGTTTTTTTTTTTAATTTTAAGATGATATAAAAATTATTATTGTCTATAATAATTCTAGAAGCTATTAATTTTTAATTAATTAAAAGTTTAAAAAATAATTGAGCAGCACACTAACAAACACATTCATCTTTATTAGTAGTAATGAAGCATAAACTCAGCACAGCATTCATAGATACACAAGACTTTCCTTTAAAACATCTTATATTAAAATTCATAATATTCAAATATATTAATTATATCCAGAGTAGACAAATATTAGAAAAATTCTTGCACAGAATTCATGTTTTTAGCTAATCCATCCTAACAAATTTCATCAAAAAAAAAAAATCTGCAATAAAGTGTATTTACTTTTTTCTTTTGTAATACTGCAATTAGAGGTTTTGCCTCTGCAGGGTCTTGAGCAACTGGATCTATTACCATATATCGTTTCTCTTTAGCAATATTTAAAACATCAACGAGCACACAAACTTCAGTTAACATAGACCTAATGGGAAAATGAGATAAAGTATTCAATAAAAGATGAAAAATATTATTAATAAAAATTTGCAATAAATAATTATTTCAGTTTCAATTTACATATGTTTATCTATACTTATAATAAAGCTCAATGTGTGGGTGTATGTGTAAAAGTAAAATGATATCAGATTAGCATGAGTCTAAGAAAATGATATGAGGAAAAGAAGAAAGCTTTAGTAAAAAGTGACTGAATAATATTATTCTTTTACATCCATGTGCATAATTGATTCAGTTTATTCATATGTGCTTACATATATTTTTTTAAGCAGCCTATTCAAAAACTGATAACGAGTTTGACAATTATTTTACACCAAAGAGTTACATTTTCATTAATATTTTCCCATTTTGGGAAATGCTATTACTAATGCTAAAATGCTTAACTATCTTTGGATGTTATTTGAAGTCAAACAAAGAAAATTATTTTTAAAAATCCATCATGTTTTATTTTTTATGCTGTTTTGAATGCTCAATTAACAAATGTTTAAAAATTATTCTGCACATTTCAATTAAATCACCAAATATGGCTCATACTTTAGGCAAATCCTTCTAAACACATTGAAATTTAATCATCTGCAACCCTAATTAAAATACTAATAACTCTGACTTGACTGCTCTCCTATTATACTCTTTAAAGACTATAAGCAAGAGATAGCTTGACAACCAATATTATAAAATAAATCTATGAGAACAACAGTGGCCCAAAACACTCTAAGTTAGTAAGATTACATTAATTTAGCAACCTTTTCCAACAAATCCCAAACTAAAGCATGCTATTCAATACAAAAATTGACTCTTTTTTAATGGATATTTTTTTAATCTTACAGATGTTTTATATTTTTAAACATATTTTGATATATTTATGCAAATTTAAATACCCTGTTTGTATATTTAAGGATAATATGCCAATATTATATGAATTACATAAATAAATAACTCAACTTAGAAGTTTAAAAACCAGAATCGTGAGAAAAAAAATATTATTCAGACAAAAATTTTCATTAAAAGTTTAATATCAGATTTTTAATAGTGTATAAAGAGTTTAGATATGAATAATACAACTTTAACACCCTTAAAAATTATTCAGATCCATTTTTAAAAAATGGAATATTTAATTACCACAGTCTTGATGAACTGCAAAGGATAGTTTGAATATGAATTTTAAATAGCCAATAATGAAACAATCTTTTAATTTTAGGCGAAAAGTACAGAAATTCGAAAACATGAGATTTTCTCCCCCTACTATGAACAGCCTCCAGGAATCTCTTTCTAAAATGCATACATAACATATTACAATTTTACCTTAATTTCCCCCGCACAGAGTCCCAAGGCCATAGAGAAGCTTGAAATGTAGCAAGTTCTTTGCTATCTTCCTCAGTGGAATCTGCTGATGTTTGTTGATCACTCTCAGTTTTTACAAAATCTATTTTATGAGCCAAACGTGTCAGATTCTCTGACATAGAAAGAGGCCTAAAAAGTGAAGAAAAGCAAAACAAAAATACATAAACTTAGAAATTTACTATACTTAAAATATATTAGTTGCTACATTTCAAACATTTTTAAATCAAAAAAGCACTTTAAATTAATATTACTTTTTCCTTGGTACTTGAACAAAAAAAAAATGCATAGTTTTTGATACAATATAAATTGATGTTATAAATAACAATTTAACTTTCTTTAAAAAACAAACAAATGGAGAATTAGTTACTAGGAATTTTGAATTTATAATGATGATATCTGTATCTTATAATAACCCTTACGTTTACTTACAACAAAATCGTTATGCTTTGGTGAAATATCACAATTATAATTTTTCGCAGCCAAGATTTTAGGTAAACATAGTAAAAAATTTCTCTCAAAAATTCTTGTCATAATATTTATATTCCTACAGAACATCACGTCACACTTTTTTTTAGTAAATTTATCAAATTTATTTTTAATTTCAATGAACTAACAATTTTTATTTACCAAATAAATAAGTATGCATCATTCCTTTCTTAATTATTAAACAATTTTATAAATATGCCCCATTATTTATTTTAATATTCAATTTTTTTTATTCCCTTTTATTATTTTAAATTTGTCTAATAGAGATAAATGCCATAACCTTTTTAATATGTATGAGTTAGATTTTGATTAAGTTTTTTAATTCACAATATTTTTTCAAAATATTGCTTTTATTCTGAGAATATAACATTAGCAAACTTTAATCTACCAAACAAAGAATTTGATGCTCTTTTGTTTTTTCAAGGAATAGGGGTTTTATTAATTGAATAAAAGCATTAACAATGAAATCAGCAATAACAATGAAGATTTTCATTTTTCAATGCAGTTCCAAATTATCATTTGTCAGTTTTTTAAGATTCTCATTTATTTTTAAAATTTGCACATTGTTAGGATGTGAAGTAGACATTGATCTAAAGTTTAATATGAGTATGTAAAAAATAATAATAATTTGAGCATGAGAAATGCTATAGTTTGGAACAATTATAAATGAAAAATGTGCACCCTAAATCAAATAAGAAGATGCAAGGAAAAATAGATAGTTTGGGTAAAATTGTTGAAAGTAATTGAATCTTATTCAGCTGAATTAAGAGCCATAAGAGCAGCATACTCCTAAATGAGTGAATTCCACGAGGAATAGGCCAGGATGCTTTGTTGTTCAAATCTTAGAAAGAGATGCTGTTACATAATATGGGGAATCCCTAAACATTTGGAAGTGGAACAATGATCTATTTGGATGACGAGAAAAGACAGGATATGGAGCAACTTGAAGAAATTAATACATTCACTTCATTTTATAAACACAATTTCAAAAATACATGATCACACCCAGTATGCGAGTTCAATTACATGGCAAAATAAAAATTTTAAGGCACAACCTGACATCACCTTAGGTCATATTTTTTGGATTTTATATGGAAAAAAGGAACATGGAGAAAAAAAATCCCTTGAATCTTTGTAAGTAATTCCTGAAATCCAGTCTATAACGTAAATAATAAAATTTTAAATTATAATGCTATCAATGATATTTGAATAATTTCCAAAATATGATCATAAAAGAACACAAATAGAGTGATATTGATTCAAAATATTCTTAAAAAATATATTCATATTATAAGTTATTATTTATCAACTTTTGAAAATGAAAAATCTTAGCTTTGAAATGTCATCAAAACATAAAATTCTTAATATAATCCTCAAGTCTAAGGAAACTTTAGGCACCCTGAGGTATATTGTCAAGATGGACACTAACTTTGACATATACCTTCCATAACATTAAAATGGTAGATGGCAAAGATGCTATCAATATAGTACCAAACTTTGAATCAAAATTACATAACTTTATTTCAATCAATAGTTTCCTTTTTTTTTAAAAAAAAAAAATTACTTAACATAGATTTTTCTCAACAAATTCTTAAAATTATTAACACTTACATAAGATATTTGAAAATAATGAACTTAAATGGTTTAACTAGACTATATAGTTCTACAATATTTAATAACAGCTATTAGCAATGGGTGTTATAATTCTGAATTATAATTACATGATACAAATTTCTTAAATATATTTCATTTGTGTGGATTGGAATATTTATGATCCTTTAAAAGATATCCTGAAATAAATAAAGAGATGTTGCATCTACGATAGATCATCTATGGAATTTGACTTTAAATATATTATCCTTCAATATAGAAACTTGGACTTTAAGACAATGCTGCAGTTACCTCAAAATAAGAAAATAATTTGCTTTAGGTAAAATATACAAAATTCATATTAGAATTTAAAACTTTATTTTTATTATTTAGAATGAATAATTACAATATTATCACGCTTTTTAAAGTTGCATGATGTTATTGGATTCTACAATTTTAACTTAAAATTAGTAACATTCAAGTCCAATAACTAATAAGCATTTATAAAAACATAACCATAATCATAAACCTAAACAAAATAAGCAATATTTATATGAAACTTCAAGAAAAATTTTATACAGTTCTTTCTAAATAGTGCAATTTCTAACATCACTGTCAGAACAAAAGTATTTGCTTTATCATAATATATGTCCAATTAAAAGATTAAAATCGAGAAGCAAATTATGTTAATTTTTTTGTCAGTCTGAATAGATTAAATATTCCTTTTAATGTTTACAGTATACCCATTCAATCCGTTGTAACATAACAATTTTTTAATATTAAACAACAATCATTCCTATTAATATCATGTATTTTAAAAGAAAATGCATACTGAGAATATATTTCTTGGCCATCGTAAGTTATTTCTTGTACTTGGTACTCTTGATGAGCTTCTATGCATACATTCACCGACATCTTTTACAATTTAGAATTAATAACAGTTAATTAACAAATTAAATCTATCGGTTAAAATTATTAAACAATTACAAGGCACACTGTATTAATAAACAATATTTATTGTCTGAATACTGGGATATATTTCATGGCATACGGCTTGTAATCAATTTGCCTTTTAGACCATTTTCGGTTGAACTGTTACTGTTCGTTCAGTCAGACTGTTTCTACTGGCTTTAGCAGTGTTGACACGGAGCCAGCTATTACGACTAGCGTCTCAATTTCAACGTGATCCCTACGGGATGGGCGAATCCATCATAAACCTTACTTTTCATAGGTAGGGACGTGGAATCGAGAGGGGCCAGAGATAACGTTGTCTTTTAAATGTTGAGTTGTAGCCCAACACTTATCCCGGCGTGTTTGTATTGTTGTGGATGGGTACGTTTCCCGAAGAAGGTGTTGACATATTAATTTAAAACATATATTTCTGTACCTTTCATCTTATTTAATGGATATTTAATACAAATACCATTTAATCATATTTATAGAATCATTATTTAACATAAATTCTGTTTCATATTTTATTAGCTTTTAATACAGCATGTGCCTCTCAGATTATGATTGTATTTTTTGTAAACTTTATGTGATTATATGAATATAATGTCTTTATTATCAGAAAAAAAATATTCTGCCGATGGTTATATTTGCCTTTACCCTTCAAGAACAGCGTACGTCTATTTTTTATAATTCCTAAGCTTAACACTTCTAAGTGATTCAATATGTTAGAATGAACTGAAAATTTTTTTTGAAAGAATTATGCTGAAGTATTTTTTATAATGTTATTAGATTTAAGAGTTGCTGTTAATTCAGAATTTAAACTAAACTTTTTGGATTTAGAATGTTTGCTGATATTTCCCATTTTCTGCAGTCTAAAGATATAGCTGACCATTTTTTTCTTCTGATGGGTCATTCTTATTAAAAAGAAAAAAAATTCAAGTTAAATTTTATAATATTTCACACATAGGTTCATGGGGTGTCTTTTACAATGTACCAAGTGTTCGAAAATTGTTTATTCAAAATCAGGTGTAGTACTGGCAAGTTGAATCTTGAACATTATTTAACGATAAAAAGCAGCTCATTACATAATTTCTGAGAAGATATACTATAATTTGAATTACTTAGGTAAATAATTTCTTCTTATAGCTTTTTTATTTCATTGATTTTTGATTCTGAAGTTGTATTTATGGTAGCCATGTTTTTCAGTTGTAATATTTTTTTCTATTATACATCATCTTATTCTTAATAAAGTTTACACATTTTGCTTAGCATTTTATATGTAGTTTGTACATTCTATATTGTCTTTATTTATTGTAAAACCTTCTGAATAATATTAATTCCTCTTAAATTAAAATTTTAATTAAATTTTACACTCCCATTAAAATTTTACACTGTAAATAAGAGCAAAATATATCAATTCAATAGATATAAAATAATTTTGTGTTAATATTTTAATTTAGTTACATGCTAAACAATTTGCTATTTTTATTAATTGATTTTTGATAAGAGTTTAGTAAAATATACATCCAAGGCATATTATATTATGCAGTGTATATGTTTGTTGGACTAACTTGGTCAAATGTTCAGCATAATTGTTTTTCATTATTATTATTATAAATTATGAGAATTACATATATAATTTTGTAAATTGCAGATTGTGAGTGTTTTTTTAAAAATCATTAATCACTTACTAAAGAAATTTTTTGCAGGCATTCAGTTAAGTATAGAGTTATGGGTATACCAATCTGTAAATATTCTTTAGTACTGTACCATTCTTATATTATATGTGAATAAAAAAAAAAAATCCTATACCTATAGCTGAGCATGCACAATGTTTTCTATGTTAACTGATAATATATTGTCTATACTTATCAGCCATTCATATTTCGATTTCCTTAATGATTTCAGAGTACACCTAATGAAAACCAATATATCATTTCCTTAACTAAGTCACAAAAATGAGCTAGTAAGTAAATATTCAAAACAAGTTTAAATAAAATTACTTTCATTCTATTTACTTTGTTCCTTGACTTCTCAGATTTGCTATAACTTTGTTTCTAGAATGTTCATCTAACATTATTACACATATTTTGAAAAACAATAAAATAAATAATATAAATTATAGAATTATAATATATATACTATATTTATAATATTCTTCTAAGTTTTGTTTAGGTTTTTTGTTTCTTAAAGTGTAATAGCTCAAATTAAGTTTTTCAAATGATGAAATATATTTTATGGTTTTACAAAGTTATTTGTCTCGAATAAAACTGCAATGCTATATTTTTTAATAATTAAGTGCAATATACCAATGTAGAAACTGAATTGCATCCAAGATATTAAAGAAAAAATCTGCATTTAAAAATTTCGTTTCTTATGCTGTATTTAATAAAAAGTTTCGGTAACATATCTATTCACAATCTTTAAGTTATCGTCAAGTTCACCCAATTTTCGAGAGCTAAAGTTCTACAGATTAACTAGTTTATTTAGCATAATTATAATATATAAACAAAAATTGTTTGTAACATTTGACTAAATAACAAAAAGGACTTTTATTAACACATTACAAGGGTAAAAATGGACTCATTTTTTTATCCACTCTTTACATAACTTGCTTCAATGAATGAAATAATCAAATAATTTAGTGGGCAAATATTTTTGTATACTACTAATAAAGTTGAATTAGTTTTTTAAAATGAAATTTGCCGTTTTTCCACTATAATAAACAAAAAGATCACTAAAAAACAAATTTTACATTGGATTTTTTAAATTATATCTATTGAATTGTAGAAAATTATTTTTATTTTAAATAATATTTTCCTCTCTATAATAAGTTACATTACTACCCAGAAATCCAAATCGTTTTCATTAGTTTATCATGTAGTTCATCGCATCATTTTCGCCTATTATTGAAAGTCAAGTAAGAAGTATTTTACTTAATATCTGAGCAATTTTATAAAATAAATTTTAAAAAGTGAAGCTACAATACAATCAAATTTAGAAGATAGATGAAAGGGTTATTTACATTTTCAACAGTGCCATGATGTCACGCAACAGTCTCTATGAGAAAAGTTTATAATCACCATACACAGAGTAAAAATATTTAAGTTAGACAATTATATTAATTTCATAATTTTAAAGTTAAATTATTTGATAAACTCATTCATATGAACTTATATCTAAACAATTTATCTGAAAACAAATACAACCAATATTCTTGTTGAACAAACTGGTTGCCTGATGTGACAAATATGATTACATATACATTATGAAATACATAACAAAATAGGCAGTAAAATACTAACAATATGTTTTAATATTGCATAGTATTCCCTCGTCATTTATTAATCTTTTTTTGTTTGATCACGTGTTTTCATAATAAATATATATTGTATTTAATTTTATTACATATTGAACATTTTACACCATTTGTGACCTATGTCTGTTAAATAGATTGCATCTCAAAAAACAGTTTGCTTCTGTAGGCTCTTCTAAATTTAGCTTTGTTTTCTTTGTGATTCATACGAACTTGCCAAAGTCATTTTTTATTTTTATCATGATTACATATTTTGTAAGGATATCTTTGTATATTGTTTGATAAACATTAACATGAGAATTTCGTTTTGTCACTCTTTTGTTGTCAAAGTAGTAAAAACTTTAGGAATGTGTTAACTTGCACTATCATTTTAATAAGAGAAGCATTAAGATTTAGGTGAGGAAAATTTTGACAAATCATATAAAACCTGTTCATGATAAGGAATATATTCATTATTATTATTTTATGATTCTCATAATGAAACCAACCAAAATTATTCAAATAAATTAATATGTATTGTAATTATTTACAAAAGTAAGATGGCACAATTACTTCATTCCCAAATACTGCAAATAGGATTTTCTGTCACTGAATAATAATTGAAAGATATTGCCATGAACAGATTTATTCATATTTTATCTATATAAATAAAAATGAATGTTTGTCTGCATGTCTGTTATGCCTTCCTCAGCCATTCATCTGGTTGCTATGAAACTTGCTCAGCTTATTGTTTACATCTACAGGTTGGTTATAGGCATAGTACAATTATATAAAATTTGAAAAAAAAAAAAAAAAATTGGATCTCAAAAAATCTATTTACCAATTTAATCTCTAAATAACTTGCTGAGGAGACACAATAGATTCCATAGTAATGCTAGATAACAAGTTAAAATTTAATATAGTATATGTTGAATTACATACAATAGTTATATTGTACATAAATACCATGCAAATCAATCTCATAGGTAACAACTTTATTACAGATTATGCAAGAAAGTTTTTTGGGGACCAATCCTGGGGTTTTTAAAATGTAATTAAATTATAGTTTTTTTTTTTTCCAATAACTTCCAAAAATATTATAGTTCAAATTATTTTTGCAACATCTTATTTTCAAAAAATTAACCTTAATTTTAATATAAACAGTATTAAAAAAACTTATATCCTCCGAAACATTCGTATGAATTATATCTTAATACGTTTATGTAACTGAATACAATCTTGCACTAGTCTTAAGAAAATTGAAATAGTTCTATATTAAAAAAATATTATAAAATACCATTTTTTGCAACTTTAAATTGTTAACAGATGTTATTTTCAAGTAATACTAATTGAACTAATAAAATACTTCATCAAATGAAAATATTTTAAGCATATTTATAATTGTGTAATAAATTAAATGTAATTTGTTATAAATGAATTTAAATTATCAATGAAACATGAATTGAAATTTAGTTTTATTTCATGCATTAAAAAGGTTCATCAAGGTTTTTATGACTCATATATCAAGATTTATCCATTAAGTAATAAAACTCAATTTGTTTTATTTGTCAAGAGGAGAATAACTTGTAGTAACAAAAAATTTTGATATTTACAATATAATATAACAAAGTAATTCTCAATTAAACATTAATAAAATGAGAATTCATATAAGAAAATTATTTATTGAATAAAGGTTTGTCTTGATTTACAATGAATATTACAATATATGCCTACTTAACTTACCATATCTATTTTAACACTATGATTAGAGAAGGAAATAAACTTTGAGATGAAGTTGTTTTCACAGTGAACACTTTATAAAACTATGTTTCCAAATTTATATACAAGTTTTTTTTACTTATTTTTTTAAATAATAAAGATGGCCTAGTCATTAAATTTTGGTTATAAGTCTTTTACTCATAAAACAGGTTACTTAAATTCAATAAGTTATTTCATTCCTTAATTTATTATCCTTACAACAATTTAACATGCATTTACTTAAAATTATAAAACACAAAAGTAATATAATGTCAAAAAAAATCAACATGATAAAGATAGATTAAGATTTGTTTTATTTACAAATTAGGAAACTTAAATATCAATACCATATTACTTCATCATTCATTTTGTATTTAATACATTTCTAAAAATTATATATGATCCGTTTACGAAATGCAAAACATTTCCAAGTATAAGAAATAGTCAATTTTTTAAAGATATTCAAAGAGGGGTTAACTATATCCATAATTACATGCTAAAATAACGACAACGCAAATAACGATTCATCTCAACCGGGATAAGTGTTGAGCTACAACTCAACATTTAAAACACAACGTTATCCCTGCTGCCCCTCTCGATTCAACGTCCCTACCTAAGAAAGTACGGTTTGCGATGGACTCGTCCTTCCCGTAGGGATAAACGTTGGGATTGAGACGCTAGTGCTATTACGCGGAATAGAAAGTCACGTCTACTTTAGGAAGATCACATGTTCACAAATGGACGAGTAGTTGTCCCGATGATACAAGTATACTATTTGCCATTGTGCCATTGGGGATCAATCACATAATGTTCCTGATGTAAGCAGGTATGACCCTCAATGGCGCGCAATAAGTAGCCTTGTATGAATCCTGCTTTATACAACTGTTTTCATGTTTTATTTTCAGATTTCAATGTGAAATCATTTCATTTTTTCTTCTCATGGTGATAATTAATTTTAATAAACATTTTTGCAGAACTTCATGTATTTTCCATGTTCATTTAATAATTAGCATTTAAAATGGCACTATCCATGAAACTTTTAATACAAGCTAAATATTTTGTTTTAAACAAATAGTTTTTGAAAATTCTGATGTTGTAAATACTGGGAAGAAATGGAGTTAATTCTTAACTGTAACCGTTTTAATCAAATTTTTGTTTACATACAGATGCTCAATACAACATAGTATAAATCATCACTGAGAAGTAATAATAAAATCATATATGGTATAAGCGAGCAAAAAGTACTTTTCAGCTTCAACATAATATTCTACTTATTTAAAATTCTGTTATTCTTTCTAAATTTGATTCATTTGATAATAAGCAAACATGTCTGAAAGGAAAGTTTTAAATGTAAGTATTTAAAATGCAACTTGCTTTTTTTTTCTGAATGTACGGAAATTTTTTTTCCTGATTGAATGAGATTTTCATAGGTGATCAAGTAACCTAAAATATTTATCTTTTCAGAAATATTATCCTCCTGATTTCGATCCGTCTAAAATTCCACGACTTCGCCTTCCTAAGGATCGCCAATATACGGTTCGTTTGATGGCTCCGTGTAATATGAGGTAACTAATTAAAAAATTTGTATTTCCTATATGAAATTTTGGAACAACTTTGATATACACCCCCAAATTGGAAATTTGGCGACTTTTTTTTCTCACCAAGCAAAATATTTGCTTTTGGCGCCTTTTTTTTCTCGCCAAGATGGATTTTCGTGAAACACAAATAATTAATCCTACCTAAAATGCAACCCTAAAAAGTCCGTAGGGAGTGCCAGATTTGGCGCGTAATTTTTGGGGGTGTATATCAAAGTTGTTCCGAAATTTTTAAATAGACTTAAGATAATTTTTTTTTTAGTTTAATCTAGTCCCTATTATTTGTGGCTTTACTTGCCTTATTCTGAAATCTCACCTAACAAACATAATTCATGCGTGAATCTTATTTGTAATTCGAAACACTACATAAGCAAAACATTTTTTCCCCTAAGAGAACTACGTAAAATGGTATTATACATTCCATTAAAAAAATGCTGAAATAAATTTATAATAATATAATTTATTGTGTATTATGCAATTTTCTACAACAAAATTTTCTAATTACATTTGTTTTTTATTACACATCAAAATTTGTTTAAAATGAGACACAGCATTATAGTTAAAGTAATTTGTTTGATGTTTAGTCGTATCCTTATTCAGATGGTACTTCTCATCATATTCATTGCAATAATTTCTCATAGTTTTAGTATTTTTCTTATTTCACAGGATGGTTATTGCTGTGTAGAATCTATTATTTCCTCATACTCTTCTGACCAAAGCTTTTCTACTGCTTTATACCACATACATAATGCAGCACTTTAAGATAACTCTTTGATTCTTCCATCATGTCATTGATATCATTTTGCCTGTAATCCTATAATCTTGGCTAAAAAAGCAATATCCTCAATTAAGTTTTGATATTTGTGCAAATTTGAGTTTAGTTATATTAACGTCCCGTTTTGAAGCTACACTAGGACTATTTTGGGACAGATTTCATTATTTTGAACTGCAATCAGATGACAAGGGCAACACCTGAGATGGTACCGCCTCTCCAAACTTCCACACTGCACCAGTGGGAGTACATTTAGTCCCGACAAATTTGATGTGCACCAAACCTGCTTACACAATTATTCTTGGGTCGAATCGGGCTGCGAACCTGCAACCCTCTGGTTCCAAAGTCGAGACCTTACCACCAGGCCACCACGGCCCTCTGCAAATTTCATAGAGTTTTTTTTTCAAAAGTGCTATTCAGTTAAAACTTCCATATAAATATTGCTGATTAAATCTTCACAAGAACTCCCTTCAACCCCTTGAACATTCGTTTGACAACGCTTTTTTCAAAACTTCCATCATATAGATGAAAAGATTTTTTTAACATTTAGTACGGACTGGTACATGTCAAGCCAGCATGTAATTTTTCAGTGTTTTCTTACTATTTTCATTCTGTAAAATGTTGCTCGTTAAGTGAGTTTAACTGTATAGATACATGCAAGCATATAATTTTTCAATCAGAAGACAGTTTCAAAAATAAAGAAGACTCTTTGTATTTCTAAGTTTGCTTTAATCACTCTTCTGAGAGGCAAGCATGATTTATTTAAAAGATAGCAAGGATAAGAAAAATCTGCTCACAGCAACAGATTATGCAAAAAGTGAGAAAAGAGAGCGAAAAGATCATCAATTTATATCTTCACTCATAATGTGGGAACCACTGAGGAAAACATTTTTACAAAGCTTCAGTTGGATTAATTAAGGAGAAAAAGTGGAATGGGATGAGGAAATAAGAGAATATTTTAGAATGACTTTGATGTGGGCTAAATTCAGATAAAACTTTAGAAAAAAATTAGATCTGAAATTAGAGTTTAAAATATCATTACATATATATATTGTAGCAGTTAAATAGTTTAAATGAAAATGAATGTAACTAATACTGAAGACCTTTACAGCTTATCTTATTTGAAAACAAATTGATATTTCAGCTGCATAATGAGCATAAAAGCATGAGTAGACCAACTGTTGAACATATCTTTCTCTCAAGCATGTTTTTCGAGCATTCGCTTGTGATCATATACCTGTATGATCAACAGGATTGTTAACCTATAAAAGTCTATATAGATCATTGCTTGTGAATTTTTCATTAAGTAAATTAAGGTTACTGGGCTGAGAGGAGGTTGTAATAATTATAAAACCAAACATCTGCTTTAATAATCTGTAAAACATGGATGTGGGCAGTCTGAATTCATAATAGATAAATAAATGTATATACATATTAATGAAGTTAATGAAATAAAAAAAACCCTAAAATAAATCTTAAATATGTTAAAAATGTCCAAAAATATGACCATAAAATTAACATAATGTGCATTTTTAGGGCCATAAAATGTCCAAATTTGCTTTGTATCTTACATATGCAAATTTGAGACCAGTAAAATTTTGTGAATAAAAATTTTTTACTTTTAATATACTTTCTTTTCATAATTTTAAATAAACATATCAGACAGAAAGGTGAAAGAGAGTAGAATAAATAAATCAAAGGCTGTAAAAAATTAAAAATTATATTGTTTTCTGCATAATGTTTTTTCTTTAGGATTATTTGTATTTTATATTTACATAACACAAAACATTAATGTAAAAAAACTTCCTAACAAAATAAAAGTCTTTTATGTTAATTAAGAATTAAAAAATTAAAGTAAGATTAAAATAAATTTTGCAAATATTAATAAGTACTATTTTTTTTACTAAATTAATTATGGGCTATATAAAATAAAATAGTACTTATTGTTATTCTAACATTTAAAAAGATGCCTATATTCTTTGTTTACTGTTAGAAATGCTCTAACTAAAATGCAGCAATTTAAATATTGCTTAAGTGTCTTTATTTAATCCATGTATAAAATTTTAATTCCTAAATCCTGTTCTCCATTATATAGTTTCATGGTTAAAGTAAACATATTGTGCTCATAAATTGAAGAACAATAACATTCCATTTGAAAGAGAGAAAGAAAAACATAAAAGAGTTTTATTTTGTTAGGAAGTTTTTTTTACATTAATGTTTTATGTTATGTAAATATAAAATACAAATAATCCTAAAGCAAAAATATTATGCAGAAAACAATATAATTTTTTACAAGAGTTGCAATGGAGACACAAACAATCAAAATTATGTTTGGCTTTTAGTGGGGTAAATAAAATAAGAGTAAGAATTTGATAAAATGTATTTTTTGAAACTTCAGTAAGGTATGTGTCCTGTTATCATTGTTGTGCATACATTGTACTAGTTACTTATTCTTTTGATTTGATAATCCTGAAGAATTTCAGGTAAATTCCGCCATGACCGATCGTTTTTTCTTAAGTGGTAGTGATTTCTGCTCTACTGCATCTTCCCTGGAACGTCCTATTGATATTCTGTGTAATTAAGTTTGAGTGAGGATGCCGGCCAATCAATGTACTCTTCTCTTTCAATAAGATTATGAAAACATCCAACATGATGATATGACAGATGGCTTTATAACCTATAAACATGAAACAATTTCTGAACACTGATTTTTATATCTCCAGTTTGAGATATAAAAATCTATAATATTCTGTCTAAAAATATAGGCACCATTAGTGCCTTTTTCAAGATGTAAAATTATATTCACCCATTCAACTCCTATCCAGATCATCAGTAATGATTAATTTCTAATGCATGTGGCTTCTGGTTTTATGCCATATGTTCTAACCTTTTGAACATTTAAATCAGGCAATAATTTAAACATACTTTCATCAGCATATTTACATACTTATGATTAATATTAATAATATGCTTGCAATGCTACTTAAATATTGTCTTTCTGTTGAAAATAGTCAATAGAATATGTTTGGCTGGTTAATGGACAAATAGAATAATATGGTTTAATCTTTTGATTACTATTTGACATGATATATGGATGTCCATGCTTATTTGTTCTTTAACAACTGCAATTATCTGACAATTACTTTCTGTTCTGTTCTCTGTTTAACAGTTTATATAATTTACAGAAATTTTGGATTTTAAACTAAAATGTAACATCTGCTAACTATTCCTATATCAAAAAAGTACTTCTAATTAATCTACTTTCTCCTCATTTAACCACAGAATTTCCATTGTAAAAATATTTACACACATTATTTTTCATATCAAAGGATAAATGAAGAGCCAAATCATGTATATAACACTTGCACAGTATCTTTTATTGCTCTGCATCACATATTTGAATGAGATGCCTGCCATTAGGTTCAATCCTATATTCTTCAGCCATTGAATAAAACTTCTACGCCTATTAAAGAGTTACACCAATTATCTTCAGATACTCCCCCCAACTAAATTTTTATGATTTAATTCTATGTTAGCACCTTAATTTATGGGTACTGTGATTTAATCATTAAATACAGAATTAGACAAAAAAAAATAATACAACTTAGACAAAACAATTTATGAGTCACTTTTTTAAATTAAAAATTTAAACATTACATTTGAGTTTTAAAAAATGTCATATTTATATTTTAAAAATAAAATCTTATTTGAATTAACTGTGTTTTAAATTTTGCAAATAAAAGTATAATATTTTTATAGACGATTTCTTTCCTTTACTCTTTAAAGATTTGTCAAACTAAATATGTTATTTCAAATGATAGATTAATTTTATTTGCAGGTGCACAACTTGTGGAGAGTATATTTACAAAGGAAAGAAGTTTAATGCTCGTAAAGAGACAGTGCAAAATGAAGAATATTTAGGTATAAAGGTATTCAGGTTTTACATCAAATGTCCCCGTTGTCTTGCAGAAATAACCTTCAAGGTATGTATTATTAATTTCATTTATCTTGTATTGTGGACATGTTTCTTTGTCATGACTGCATTAACTTCAATTCTCATATCTTTAAATTTCTCTGCACATGGATAGCAAGAGTAATCATAAACAAATTGCTATATACAAATGTTTCCACCTGCTTCATTACATGTTTTTGCAGCTGTGCTTGATTAGAATTTCTGGAACTAATTGATATAACTGCAAAATATCATTTAAAATTCTTAAATATTGGGCTCTTCTTGTCATTGAATCTTCTATTCAATCAGAAACTATAAAATGTGAAAAGAATATGATAGAAATAGATATTATGTTTATCAAACCAGAAAACTGCCAACTTCACATAAATAATCATTATGGCTTACTCACTACAATTGGTGTTTATATATCTTCCTAAAATATAATCTCACAAATATGATTTGTGCATTATTTTAAAATTCAAGAATTTCTTTTATAATAATGTCAATCTCATTGCCATTCTATTTTATTTGTTTTTCTTGAATTTTATTTATTTAATACTAGCCGCCTTTGGCGACCAGCTGGTTCGCCATGAGTAATGGGTTCTATAATTTTCAATTAAATCACATATTCATTAGCCTTGAAGTAACTCCGGGCATTGATTGGCCTGAAATGAATATTTTCTTTAAGATGATGGACTGAAAGTTCTAAAAGAACTTCTAAAGAATTTAACTTCTTAGATCAAATTAATAGTATTAAACAATATATATGCCTATAATAATATTTTACAAATTGGCCATTGGAAAGGAATTTGAATGCATATCCTGTATAAATTCAAACCTGTATAAATAAAGATAATTTATTCTATTAATCATTTAAATATAGCAAAAGATCATAGAATCCTTTGCCTTGCATTTTTTAAAGAAAATATCACATTTTATATTTATTTTATTTTATGCAGTCACATGCTAAAAGTTGCATTTCTTCAGATTTAATTTGTAATGATAGCTTTAATTTTTTTACTTTGAACTTCCTTCAAAATGATGGCAACACGGTGATAAAACATCATTTTTTCCCCTTTGACCTGCTCTTGCAGATTTTATAGAAACCTTAGTATTGCATTTATTTTTTTAGAAACTATCACATTTTATAATGAAAAAAAATATTGAATTAATGATACAGATATTGCAAACGATAATAGAAATATGCCATTAAGTCGGGATTCCAATGCATATCCTGTCTAAATTCGATCAGGTTTACCGTAAAGAAGATTTATTGAATTAATTATTTACCTTCATAGAATCCTTTTACGATCATAGAATCCTTTGCTTTGCATTTATTTTTTTAGAAAATATCACATTTTGTATTTATTTTATTTTATCCAGTCACCTGTTAAAAGTTGCATTTCTTTAGATTTATTTTGCGATGATAGTTTTTTTTTATTCGTAGTTCCGGCATTCTTTTATTTTATCCAGTCACGTGATAAAAACATGGTTAAAATATTTCTTTAAAAATTCGTTAAAAATAGACGCTTACGTTATAAATTAAAAAAACTGATACCGTTAGAAAGCTAATTTTTTTTAATCTTTAAATTGATATAAAAATCATGTTTGTGCAATAATATTTTCGGAAGTTATAACGGAAAAACGTCGAAATTTCGCTTAAATTTTAATTAATTCAAATTCTAATTAAAAATTCGAAAAAAGAGCTCCGAGGTGCACATTCCCAACCTCCAAGGTATATATGTACCAAATTTGGTAGCTGTAGGTCCAACGGTCTGGCCTGTAGAGCACCAACATACACTCACACACACACACACACATATTGAGCTTTATTATAAGTATAGATGTGGTCAGTAACAATATTTTTAATGTAATAATGATATTGAAATTCATTTATGATATATTTCAGAGTTATGAAAGAATAATCCAAAATCTTTTCAATTCCCTTTCACCTCCTTTCTCTTAAAAGATGGTTTGAATTTTTTTTAATAGTATAGTTAATTTTTCAAAAGTGCCAAAGAACATATGTGATAAATTTCATTTCAATTCACCCAGGAATGTGAAATTATCTAAGGCTTAAACAATCTGAGTAAAAAACAAACAGGCAAACAATGAGCATTCAATTATATAAATAGATATAGTGAATACTTTTAACGTTTGAGAAAATGTGTGTATTTCTAATGAATTATTTTTAACTGTATATGTGTGTATGAAATGAAGTATAATTTTTCTTTCATTATTACTAAGCCAAACATATAAAAATGCTTATTTTCACATTTCAGTCAAATATTATTAATAATCACAATGATATTTGCATTGCAATGAATTCAATTTCAGTTGCTCTCAAAAAGGAACTAAATAATGATGATGTTTGTACCAATTGATATTTTTTTACTTATATCTTTGAATAATGGAAAACAAGACTGGAAACTCGTTGTTTTCATATGGCAACAGGCCACATGATTAACAGGCATATTTTTAAAGTGGAAGCCATTTGACAAATCTCGGTTCTTTATGACATCTGTGAGATGAAATAGGTAATTTAATTTGAATCGACATTAGCCCACAATAATTCATTTAGCACAAAGATTATTAGTTTTCTTTCACAAGAATGAATTGCAGTTCCAAAAAACATTCAAGCTACTAGATATCCTTATGTCATAAAAGATTTCCCATTATTGGGGCCAGAACTAGTGCTGCATGTTAGAAATTAATTAATCTCTTATATAAGAAAAACATAAAGATGTTCTGAAGAATTTTTTTACTAGATGTTGTGTGTGAAATTACATGATGCTACAAATTTAATATTTAGACAAACAATGTTATCAAATTCATTTTTCTGTATGGTGCATATTTTACTACTCTTACTTATCTTAAAGCAGCAAAAAGATTTTTTTTTTCCCTTTTAAAAATATTTTTTTGTTTTTTCTTATGTTATGAATTTGTTGAAGATGTATTATCCTGGTGAATATCTACATTTTGATTTTAAGCATAACTATGCCCTGATTATCTTTATATATATTTAAGTTGCAAATTTTAATTTTATTTGCCTTAACTTTTAATGCAACTCTTAATTAAATATTTTGGTATAAAATATCTTTTCTGTTCAAATTCTTCATAATTCAGACAGATCCAGAAAATGCTGACTATATTGTTGAACATGGAGCAACAAGGAATTTCCAAGCATTAAAACTTGCTGAAGAGGCTGCAGCTAAAGAAGCTAAAGACATAGAAGAAGAGGAAAAGAATAATCCTATGAAAGTATGCAATGAATTTACTCCTATTCTTTGATATTTTCAAATATTATTTTATGTTTTTGTTATCATGTTTATGTTTTGTATATCATAATAAAATTTATCTTTATGATTTTATTAAAATTATACTTAACATTTCATTATTATTTCTATCTTACTCTTTATATTAATACAAATAATATTAAGTGTTTCATATTATGTAAATTTATTTTATTTCCTAAATTTTTAATGTGAAACCAAAGAAGTATTTCATAGAAGAAATAAAAATCAAAAAAAGTTTTAGATTGGAATTGATCGCATTCAATATCACGAAGAATCTAAAAATGATCTAACATAGAAGATGAATTAACTTCCTTCAAGATAAATCCTTACTTCATTTTGTTAAAACAAAAATTTTATAAGAAATCCCAAAGTAAGAAAACTTTCTAGTCTTTATCCTAAATTATGATTAAATTGCACCATTTTAATTATATTTTTCAAAAAATGGTAATTAAATATATTACTATAATTTTTTTCTGTTTATGTGCTAAAATTTAAACTTAAAGCTTAATCATATGTATCATACATAAAATTCTGAAACATGTTAAACAATGCAATTGCAATGATTAATACTTCATCTCCATTTTAGTTTCTGTTTCAATGTAAGTAGTTTCATTCACAGTTCATATAACTTCTTCTTTTCTTATACTATGATATCAGATCTTTAGATTTTTTTTTTTTTTTACTTTTAACCCTTTGAGGGGCATTCTATTTTTAAAAAGTTTAAAATAGTTTTTAGAAGGTTCATTACCTGACAATAAAATATTTTATGTCTAAATAATTTTTTCTGTTTTGATTTTATTGTAAGAGGATCAACCAGCATATATACGACCATCCCTCAAGTGAGAGGAAAATTCCCTTAGATTCTTCTGTACCTCATTTCTCATTTGTTGTTATCATTTTAATTAACATTTTTAGAGTTGACTTAAATACTGAGCCTATTTTATTTTTTCAAATACCTTGAAGTTGTGTCTAGCTTGTGATTGTAATAAAAAGATATTTTCAGGATCAACATTCAAATATGACCTTTTTCTATAGCATTTTGATTAATTTTCTTTGAAAATTTCAAAACAAAGGGGGCACCCAGGCAGACTTTTAACTATCAATAAAATGTTAGCTTGTTTTTGTTTTTTTAAATGAAAACAAACAGAATTCATTGCCGATGCATTTGTTTGCAATTATTTAGTTCTAACATGAAATTTGATGCAAAATCTTGCCAATGGACACTTCTTCTTGCATACTGAGTGGAGTTGCAGTATCTTTCAAAGAGTCCTCCAGTTGTTGATTCTCTCACAAAGAAAAGTTATATTGATTTTATTTTGAATATATTAAATAACCAATTATAATTTGGAAATAACAGTCCTATCTGCAGGAAAACACAAAGCATAATGATATTGGAGGCTTTTAATTATATTTTAAATCATATTAAGTAAAGTTAAAGATTTTTTTTTCAAATTGTAATAAATAACATTATTAAGTTTTCTGTAATTTACAGGGTGTGTGGCGTCATGAAAAGTCCTTAAACCGTACTTAAATTTGAAAATAATTTTTAAGCTCCTTAAAAGGGCTTAATTTTGGAAGAAAGTGCAAAGAATATTTTCTTTATTATTATTATTATTATTATTTGTTTCCACATTCGATGAATACGCTAAATCGATAACAGTCATAAATAGTTGATTACTAGATATATGAAAAAAGAAAACAGACAAAATAAAAGCATTCGGTGAAGGAATACAAGAGTTTTAACTCATGTTAAGATAATGGTTAATTACCTTTTTTTCGCTCGTTTTTTCAACTTTAGGCACCAAATTGAAATATTGGACCGATTATTCCGAAGGAGAAAAATACGAAATATTCCGGACTGATTGTATCTCGAAAAATGTCTGAGCTTCTTTCACATGTAGTGTTCTAAATAACGCATAATTTATTTTAACTACGCTTGGTAACTTTATGCTAAATTCTTTATGTGTTCTTAAAGACTGCGTAGATTATCCCAGAACGAATAAGAATACAGTATGGTGTGTAAAAGAAATAGATACTTCAGAGATGGGAGAAGTTATTCT